>JASANF010004505.1:0-40418 GCA_030248245.1 Trissonchulus sp. WLG1_4 | reverse complement strand
AGTTTACCTGTAGATTTATTGCGCAGTCAAACTGTAAGTTAGACTGCGCAGTCAACAGGATTGCGCAGCCAATAAGCGTCGAAAAACTCCGAAATAGTCCGCACAGACCAAATATTGACTGCGCAATCCTGATGACTGCGCAGTACAACTATTTATTGACCGGCGCAATGCGAATGCACTGCGCAGTCTAACTCTAGATTGATTGCGGCGCAGTCAAAGTAGAGTTAGACTGCGCAGTCAATATATGGCGCAGCCAATAAAGAGTTAGACCGCGCAGTCCAAAACTCCAAATAGTCCGCGCAGGCCAACTATTAATTGACTGTGCAATCGTAATTACAGCGCAATCCTAATGACTGTGCAGTCTAACTCTAGATTCGATTGCGCAGTCAAACTATTAACATTAAAAATCATCATGACGCAGCACACGTCGTGACTCGCGGCGCCGTTGGTCATTGTAGTAAAAAGGTCAAACACGGTAAAACGATCATGCCGTATCCCCCCTCCCTCTTTTGGAGGTCACAGTTCGCCCATCGTTGTCGCAGTCAAGGGCGTAGCCAGATGAGGCGTCGCGGGTGTCGCGATCCCCCCTTTTGGTGGAACCTAAAAGAAACTGTCAACAAAATTCCTCCCCTTTGTATTTATTTCCTGGCCGAAAAAAATTTCTGTTAATGCTTCTAATTGATCAAATTAGGTCAAAAATTTGAAAAATCTCCACTAAAAATCTCCACTTTTTATGGGCTGCTGGACCAGACCCCTGAAACCTGTGGCTCAGTGATCTTGCATTTGCAATATAGTGGTGGAAACCTGAGACGCGTTTTGGGGGGAAAAAACCCTAGTATATACTCTCCTGGCCTGAACCTCTACGACATAGGACTTTTTTGAGATGTAGGTGGAAAGCGCATCCCAAACTGACTCACCACACCAATTTTTGCCTTACAGTTCTCAGGCCTGAGCATTTTTATGAAATTTCAAAATTTTGCTTGTTAAAATGTCTGAAAAATTCCAAAGTGACAAAATTTTCCAAATTTTTGACTTGTCATAATTTTTCACAAAAACACTTTTGGCCAACGCCGTTTGCATTTTTCAAGAGAGTTACCTTTCCTCTATACTTCTGAAAGCTCAAAAACAGTGAGAAAAACTGTTGTGGTTTACCTGTGGCAGTTCAAAGTTTGTTCGGGGAAAAAAACCCGATTGGCGGGAAACTGATTTTGTTTGGCGAAAGTTTTTGCTAAACTCACCCATTGTTGCTACAAAAGTTACCAGAGCCAGACCCCTGTTACTCTGTGATCTTGCGTTTTACTTAAGTCTATTTACATTTTTCTGGTATGCATCGACAGTGATTTAGATTAAAATGACTACAAACTACATTTTGTTATGTGATCCTTTCGCTAGGGGTGAAGAGACCGCGCAAGAATTTGTTAGTTTTCCCGGGTTCATTTCAACCACCTTGCCCATGTATGGTAGGAAACATGATGAAGTTGTACATTATGTGGACTATTTTGACTGTGAATATCATAATATTAATAGGTATGGTATATGTAACAGTGCATTACATGATTCTAGGCAGGGTTGCAATATATGCTAATCTAAGTAGCACATTTCAAGCTTGAAAATAGTTCAATACCCCTACTTCGATTTGGCAGATTTTTTACACACAGATACCCATGTGTATTTCTATTTTTGTGTAATAAATAAAACTTTGACTGCTAAGTATTGTCGAAATTACAAGGCAAAAACGAGAAAAAAGTAGCTTTGGAACGATAAAAATACTTCGAATTTTGCGCTATAATGGATCCGAAAATTTTGTAATCAAAATCTAATAAACATGATATAATTGTACATTATGTGGACTATTTTGACTGTGAATATAATATTAATAGGTGTGGTATATGCAACGGTGCATTACATGATACTAGGCACAGTTGCAATAAATGGTAATCCTGGTAGCACATTTCAAGCTTGAAAATAGTTCAATACCCTTACTTCGATTTGGCTGATTTTTTTCACACAGATACCCATGTGTATTTCTATTTTTGTGTAATAAATAAAACTTTGACTGCTAAGTATTGTCGAAATTACAGGGCAAAAACGAGAAAAAAGTAGCTTTGGAACGATAAAAATACTTCGAATTCTGCGCTATAATGGATCCGAAAATTTTGTAATCAGAATCTAATAAACATGATATAATTGTACATTATGTGGCCTATTTTGACAATGAATATCATGTGAATGGGTGTGGTATATGTAACAGTGCATTAAATGATACTAGGCATAGCTGCAATGAATGCTAATCTAAGTTGGACATTTCAAGCTTAAAAATCGCTCAATACCCCTACTTCGATTTGGCTGATTTTTTGCACACGAATAACCGACATATGTGTCTATATTTGTATAATAAATAAAACTTTGACTGCTAAGTATTCTGTGAGTTATTAATCAAAAACTTGAAAAATGCTCATTCGTAAACGTTAAAATTGGCACAGTCAAAGTTTATTTTCTCAAAAAGTGAACCAGGTAGAGTAAATTTGAAAGTTCCCTAATATTTTGTATTGTAAAGTAAATATTTTACTAAAATATGACATTTGGTTTGTGTAGCACTGGCCAGATATAAACGGAGAAGCAAGTTTGATCAAAACTTGGAAAAAATGACTAAGCACGCACATTTTGGGAGATCATATCTGGCCTCAGGAAAATGGGAGAAAGCTAAAATTTTGCACATTTCATACACTTATATAGGGCTACCATATATGTGAATTTGAAGCAAATCGAAGATGATCGAAAAAATTACGTCCCTGCCTGGGTCGATTCTTACAGACAGTCAGTCTTAACATTTGCTGAGACTTTAGTGTACTCCTATCACTGCACAATTTTTTCAAAAAACTGAGCAGATTGCTAAAAATTGCTAAATTTGCTAATTTAGTACAGAGCAATTAAAGTAGGCACGCACAGAGGCTTTATCGAGCACTCGAATGGAGTCGGGGTTGGCAATTTTTCGAGTCCTTAGGGCCTTCTCGAGCGTCCAGAGCGGCAGCGACTCCCACTTGCCCAGAACCACCACGTCGATGTCACTAAAACACAAAAAAAAGTTAAATAATAATTCAAAGAACACACAAAATAAATAAACTGGTTCATACCTGTTCGTAAGCAAAAAGTTTTGATCAGAAGTTGCAGAAAAACAAATAGCTGTTAATAGCCAATTTATTTTCGGTAAGCTGAAATAGCAAAAGTTTTAAAAATTCAATCTGTTGTTTTTCGATTTTTTTCATAAAAATTATGTATATACTCGACTCTTCTCTCTCACAAATGACTTCTAACTAAATTTGTTCGAAAAAATTAAGCTAGCTGCTATCTTGTTCTAATCACGTTAAGAATAAACATAGAGCCGAATTATTAGATTACCATACCACAGAAATTGCACTAAATTTCGCCAATCTATCTCGGTTTTGAAATAGACTACAAGCAAAATTTAGGCTAATATATCACATCCACTTTAGCTATTGGCCACTAGTTTGTAAGATTTTATTACACTACATTATTGAAAAACCAACCTGGTAGGTAAATACAGACCAGTCCGGAAACTGCCAAAATAGTCTACCTAAAACACAAAAAACACCTTTTGCTAAACACAATTTCGCTCCTAAACAATGAGCAAGCAGCAAACTGCAATACTTAATGTCACAATATATAACTAAGATTACAGTTACAAGTTATTCGCGAACCAGTATATATATATATATATATATATATATATATATATATATATATATATATATATATATATATATATATATATATATATATATATATATATATATATATATATATATATATATATATATATATATATATATATATATATATATATATATATATATATATATATATATATATATATATATATATATATATATATATATATATATATATATATATATATATATATATATATATATATATATATATATATATACACACACACACACACACACACACACACACACACACACACACACACACACACACACACACACACACACACACACACACACACACACACACACACACACAAAAACATATATTGGACTGGGCTTGGTGACTCACAACAGCGGATTCCCAGAGATCCAGGATGACACTCTTGACCTTGGCAAAGACTTGTTCCCGGGCCGCTTGCTCGACCGGGCGGGGTCGCATCCACTCGTAGAAGTCCAATATCTCTTCGTGCATACTGAAACAAAAACATCAACCAGATAAGAAAAATTCTAACGTCTACCCACTGTCAACTTGTCATAGTTCATAGTCATTATAATTTCGCTCAAACGATGATGCACACTGACTGTGTCCCAACAGATGAGGTCAAGAGGTTGCAGTAGATGCAACTGCAAGTGGCATAGTGTTTGTTTTACAATCAGCAATAAGGTGAACTCCAAGAATATCCCTAGAGGCTCTGTATAAATGAGTACATGAAATCACTACAGAAGCAGTGGCAAAACGTCATTCTTAACATTACTATCTATCGCAGTGTTTCTCACATTAAATTAAATCTACTACGCTAAATGCAATATTACACTTTTTGTGAAAATTTGAAAAAACTTGAGGGTATTTTTGATCGCTCCAGGGAGGAGGGTCCCCAAAATTTGGCCGGAGAGCCCCCCCCCCCCAAAGTTATGACCCCGTTACATGTATGGCAGAGTGTATATATACCCGAGCAGCCCAAGGGAGTATTGCTGTCTAGTGCGCCAGGGCATTCCCCCGTGCTCGCCAATCAACAGGTCTTGGTTGGCGTGCAGATCGTAGACCAGGGCTTTGTTCTCGCTCTTCCGCATCGGCGCCCCCCTTCGCCGTTTGGCCCCCGCCGGCCCCCCCTCGTCTGAGCCGCCCTTGCCCTGGTCCGGGCCCAGCGGCACGAATTCCGGCAGGTCGGGCGAGAACTGGGGCACGGGGGACCGAGACAGCACGCCATTCTGTTGCTGCTGCTTGGCGTCTGGGCGGTGCTGCGAGGCCTGCTTCCAGATCTGGGACCACAAATTTTCCGCCGGACCACACTGTTCGGGTTGCAACCTAAATGTATATTCCTAAACCAATTGTATTGTACACATAACACACATGCAGGGGCGTAGCCAGGGGGGGGGGAATGGGGGGAATTCCCCCCCCCCGAAATTTTTTCCGACTGAAATTTTACACAAGGGTCCAGGTCCCCCCTTTGGTTTTCATGGTCCGGCCGAAAAAAATTTACGATATATACGTCTCCAATTGACCAAATTTGGCCTAAAAATCAAAAATTTCCCCAATTTTTTTTCTGAGGGCTACCGCCCCCCCGCGGGCGGGCGGGGGGGTTTTTTTTGGGTTGTGGAAGAAAAAGGTTTAAAAATTAGCCTAGAAATGCATTCCAAAACCTCCGGATTAAACGGACTTAACTTTTAGCGCGCTGCTTTTTAGTCGGACTAAACGGACTTAACTGAGCACGCTAATGTTAAGCGTGCATGTTAAATCCGTTTAGTCCTGTGGTAGTTTTGGAATGGGGTCAGACTAAAATTAAGCCGCAGACTTATTTTAACTCGTTTAGTCTGTTTAGTCCGATTTGTCATTCCAAAACCTTGGACTAAAATAAGTCCAGTCCGTTTAATCCGGTAAAGGAATAGGCCCTTAGTTTTCTTTGCTTTTGTCTTGCCTGGAAGCATGTGCGTGTATATAAAGTTGGATTGTGCGAATGTATTTCCTTAATACACTGTTTCGTGTATCGTTTTAGCTGTTTTATTGTCACAAAAATGACATTTTTAGTAAATTTACAGGTTTTGATGTCAAAAAATTTTGAAAAATTTGCAAATTTTATAGTTTTTGGAACCTTTCCAGCCCGCCATTTTTGTAATTTTCGGTGTTTTGAGCTCCAATTTTACGTTTGATGCTGCTGTGGTCGAAAATGAGCATTGTTGTGACCGAAAAATGCTAACATGTCGTTTTTTTGCGTTAAAATCGCAACTAGGTGCATATTATCACATTTCGAAAAATCGATGCATGTATATCAGGGTTGGCAAGTCTCGGGTTTGCAACCGAGACCGAGACCGAGACCAGGCAACCGAGACCACCGAAACGAGACCTACGAGACCGAGACCAGCCCTTGGGGGACCTTGTTTCAAGTTTCAATTTTAAAAATTTGAAATGCTTTGAAACGTGAAAAATTGGTAATTAAGTTACAAAAAAGTGACCATTAGGTTAGGTTGTATGAATGTATGAGTTGCGAGAAACTTAACATTGTAACGACCGGATGCATGAGAGTAATTGACTGTGGCAATACATAGGATTATTTTTACGCTATTCTGTCAACGTTTGGTTATTTTTAAAAGTTTCGCACACTTCACATGCCACAGGGCGTTTTATAGTGCATTGCAAACATATATTAACACCTTGGCACCTGGCAGTCTGACTCGGGTGCCAGCGTGGAATCGTTTGTGCTGGTGCAGTGGTGCTATGTACTATCAAAACAGTACTGAAGGGGCATCATCAGGGACCAGAAAAGTTTCTACCACTGACATTTATGTGGAGGGAAGGTTTGATGCTCCAACCACTCCATAGCCCAGAGCATTTGAGTGACCTAGGTTTTTTTAGATACTTAATGTTTTGACATGCGTTTAAAGGTTGGGGCTCAAGAAATTCAATTAAACTGCAACCCAATTCGCGGTTAGTAAAGTTGTAAGCCCACAAATTACAAATCAGCTACGAACTTTTGGTAAATGATGGGCAGTACTTTTACTGTTTAACACATTTATGTTTGCGAGGTTCCACATACATACATGGGCAAGGTCAAAGGACTTTTCGCTTCTCCTCTTCGGCTTTTCGAACTTTTTCAAGCTCAGTTTCCACAGGCCTACACCAGCTTTTTTTCGTGCGTGGGTCTTTTTGTTTCAAAAATTTACGATTGTAGTGCGTGAAGCGCATAAGCAATTTCTAGTTGCTGATAATTTCTTTTGTCTAACATGTGTTTTGGTCTTCTCTCCAAGCATGATCGAAACACTGATATTCTTTAATTCATACACCATTATATGCAAACGTAGAGAAACTTACACATATTATGCATTAAATTATACGTACAGTGAGCTTTCGGAAGGCGAAAACCCTTTGGCATAGTCAGGATTTTGAAAATGGGGGGAAACTTGTCCACTGTTTTAAACTCACTATTGCGGGGTCTGGGGGGCGTCAGGCCCAGAACGCAACGATTTTTACACTTTGGCGAAGTAGATATGGTTTATAGTGGTGCGGGCAAAAAACCCTACGCGCTTTGCGGGGAAAAAATCCTAGTGCTTCCTGGCCGAATCTTTAGACATAAGGCCCTTTTTGAGTATGTAGGTGGAAAGCGCATTCCAAACTGACTTACCACACCAATTTTTGTGCAGTTCTGAGGTTTGTAGCACTTTTATGAAATATCAACATTTTGCATGTTAAAAAATTTCTACGTGACAAAATTTTTCATATTTTTGACTTGTCATAATTTTACTCAAAAACACTTTTGGCCAACGCCGTTTGCATTTTTCAAAGAGTTACCTTTCCTCTATACTTCTAAAGCTCAAAAACGGTGAAAAACATTGTGATTGACCTGTGACTGTTTAAAGTTCGTGCGGGAAAAAACCCTATTGCGGGAAGAAACCCTATTTTGCTTGACATTACATTACGTAATAGAAAGTATAATTTTTATCATTTAAATTAAATAAATACACTGTATATGTAGGGGGTCTGGGGGCGGCAGCCCCAGACCAGAACCAAAGAAATATTATTACCCTTTTTTGTGAAAGGTTTATATATATAACAAAATGCTTTGTAAGCGCAAGATCAGTGATCACTGAGCCACTGGTTGCAGCGGTCTGGGGACGGCAGCCCCCAGAAAAAAAATTGGAAATTTTTCCAGATTGTAGGTCGAATTTGGCCAACTGGAGACGTATCAGAAATGTTTTCCGACAAGAAACTGCAAAAAAAAGATGGGACGTCACATACACTAATAAATGCAGCATAATGTGCTCTTGTAGACATGCATAGGCTTGGACGAAAAATAATAACAAGGAATAGTATATAAGCCACAGAGTTACAGAGGTCTTCAATACGTTCCCGCGTCCAGCGTGGGTGTTACATACGGAGTCGATCAATACGTTCCCGCTTCCAGCGTGGGTGTTCCATACGGAGTCAGTCAATACTTTCCGCTTCCAGCGTGGGTCTTACATACTGAGTCAGTCAATACGTTCCCATTGGCAGCGTGAGTCTTAGTTACGGAATCAGCCACTGCGGTCAGTCGCTTCGCATCATCTGCGTGGGTCACTTACTCAGTTATTGCGCTTCACCCACCCTCGTACCCTGCGTGGGTCCCTTACTAACCCTTGCGTGGGTGCGTGGGTCTAGCCTACACCAGTGTAGGCTGGGTGTAGGCGTTGCCCATGCGTGTCCACATACATACAAATGCAACATCGCTAAGTCAGACAACCCTTTCTAGCTCAAACTTTATTTTAAAAATTCTAGCTTGATATACAAAGTTTGAACTTGAAATTAGCCAAAGTTTGCCGGCGAACTGACATTCTTCTGCAGCAGACAGTTTTTACCATTTCATGCTTGGCATTCTATTTGGAAACTTAAATTGTAAAAAATCTTCTAAAAAAATTATAAAAATTTTGGAAAATTTCAAAAACGTCAAGTCTCATCTGAAATACCGAGACCACCCTATGGCAGGTCTCGGTTTTCCAACCGAGACCGAGACCGAGACCGAGACCAGCCTAGTCTCGGGTTTTTTACGAGACCGAGACCGAGACTGCCAACCCTGATGTATATGTAAGGGGTGGGGGGGGGAGAAAGTGGGACCAGATAAATCGGGGAATGGTAACAAAAATTTGGGCAAAATTGTTGAAAATTGGAACATTTGTTTCAAGTTCTATATACAAAATTTTGCATACATTAGTGCTAGTGGTCTTTTATGGTATTTTAGGTCGATCAGGGGAACCGTCTCCAAAATATGACCGTAGATTCTCTCTTAAAGTCAGCATTCCATTATTATTATATATATATATATATATATATATAATAGATTGTTAATATATATATTAATAATTATATATGAATAGATAATAGATCAGATTTCCGGAAACCACCCCCGGACCTACTCATATCAGAAATGAAATAATAAAGAATGCTTAGCTAGTGTCTGTTCAAGGTTAACGGCTTATTTCACTCCAATAAGATCACATTTCGATCACGAATAGCAACAAAACAAAAGTAACAGCAGAAACGCATAGGTTCAATCACATGATGTGATTTGATTTGATGATGTGATGTGATTCACATCAGACAGAATATATATATTAGCAAGAACTAACAGACCAAACTTGGAAAAAACTAATAATACTAGTGTATCTGTAATCTGTATCATATGCATAAGGCATATACATTATATACATATATATTATAGTGAAAGTCAAGTAGAAACTTACCAGCCAATGGAAGGGTCCATGATACGACAAAGAACAGTATATGTAACTAGGCACAAACTAAAACAATTGAAAGGGATCAAAAAACATTTCGTTGCGTGGTTGGTTACACAGGAAAACCAGGAATCTGAATTTTCTGTAAAATTTTTTCTGTTCCAGATTTTGCACATGTTTTTTTACCCTTTCCATTCAGACATTTTACAGACTTTCAGCGGAATTTCAGATTTCACCTACAATTCAGAGACTCAAATCTGAAAATGTGTTACTGGCTTTTCAAATAAATTTCAGATACTTTTTACACAAATTTCAGATAAAATTTATATACATACCTGTTATTTACAGATGTGGAAAAGATGTAGATTTTCTCTGAAACTAATGTAAAACGTATCTGAAATTTATCTGAAAAGCCTGTAACATTTTTTAGAAAAAATTCAGTCTCTGGGGTAAAATTCTCAGAATTTTCTCTAAAATTTATCTAAAAATCCTTTGAAAGTCTGTTAAATGTCTCCGAATGGAAAGGGTAAAAAACATCAGAAAAATCAGTGGACCATGACAGATAACAATTAACTGAAAATTCAGATTTACTGGTTTTCTTATTGTATGTCAAACTGAAACAGTTGCCGTAATAAATATAACGGAATATAAATTGCAGGTGCCGTCCGTGCAATTCGGACTAATCTGGCGTTAGATAGTAAAAAATTGAGGTAAACTCAGCTGCACTTAGGGGTTGCATTGGAACTGAGAACATACACGTATACGTACGCGCAGTTGATGGGTGGGGAAATAGTGGACTTTTTTTGAAGTAGAGCACCTCAGCAGTGGCGTACCCGGGGGGGGCTAGGGGGACATCAGCCCCCCTTCGCGATTTTAGCCCCCCCTTCGCGATTTTAGCCCCCCCTTCGCGATTTTAGCCCCCTCCTTCGCGATTTCACTCCCCCTTCTTTTTTTACGTTTTTCTTGTGGTGGTCCCCCTTTGGTTTTATGACACCACTGAAAAAAATTTTTCGGCACGTCCTCAATTTACCAAAACTATATACACTGAAATTTCAAAAATTTCTCAAAATTTTCTTTCGAGGGGATCTCGCCCCTAATTCATTGGCCCGTATTCACATACTAACACTACAGTGGCGTATTTAGGGGGGGGGGCTGGGTGGGCTGCAGCCCCCCCCCTTAGCGATTTGAGCCCCCCCCCTTAGAGGGTCGCAGCCCCCCCCTTTCCGAAACTTCAAAAGCTGACAAAAGTGTTTCTGATACCTCCACAATTGACAAATTCTACCTTCAAAATTTAAAAAATCTCCAAGTTTTTTCCATTCTGTTGATGTTTTTTCGGCTTAGATACCTTTTTTCTTTGTGCATGCCTATATATATGCCAGGTCTATTATCATATTCTGTGCTAATTGATTAATGTCTCACATGTTTGTATAGTTAGATAGGGTAAAAAATACAAAATTAAATACAAAGTATATATACTATTTTTTGCTTTGCTGCATACATGTTTGTATTTTTTTGTTTGTATTTTTTTGCATACATATTTTTTACTACTTTTTCACTTTTTGTTAATTTTAATTTTTGAAGCATTATTACACCAATCTGCAGTGGCGTAGCCAAAAAAAATTTCGGGGAGGGGGGATGAGTTTTCTTTGTTTTAAAACGTTGAAAATGCATTTAATTGCTATTTTAACGCAAAAAACGACACATATTAGCAATTTTCGGCCAATTTATAGTTTCTGTATAATAAAATTAGCCACAGTCGACCATTTGGAACTTTGAATAATGATCTGCTAACGGCAAGTGTATCCGCGTCTCGTGTGTCAATTTTCAACCCTAAAATTGCAACACACATCAGAAACGGTCGTTCTTGACGACGGATCAGGAAAAGCCACCTGGCAAAAGCATATTGCAACGATAAATCATCGCAAAACCCCAATTTTTGAACGAAGCCATAAAATAGCCTACGCTGGCCCATAGCACAAAAAGATTCACTCCAACTCTTTAGTTTTGGGGTCTTTTACTCTTTAGTAGTTTTCATTGCAATGTCGATGGTTAAAACCTCAAAAAAGCTTCAACTTCTGGGGGCTGTCGCCCCCAGACCCCCGCATTGCTAAATGCTAGCTGTAGATCCACTACATTTCTTTATTTCATGTAAAAAGTGCAATTTTCAATGCAATTTCGATGGTTAAAATCTCAAAAAAGCTTCAACTTCGGGGGCTGCCGCCCCCAGACCCCCGCAAAGTTAAGTGCTTGCTGCAGATTCACTATTGTAGTTTATCGATGGGTACAATAACAAGCTCAAAAAAGGTCCGAGGGTTGCCGTCCCCGCCAGACCCCTTTTGATCGGCGGTGGCTCACAGTTGCTCCGCACCCCCCCCCCCCGGTCGCAGCCCCCCCCTTTGCGAAATCCTGGATACGCCACTGTAACACTAACGCTTAAAGTTAGTGTTTACACTAAGTGTTAGCGCTTATAAGCGCTAAGTGTTATTCACATACTTAGTGTTTATTTAAGCGCTTAGCAAACACTAACGCTTAACTTAGCGTTTCAATTTTGTATTCAAAAATTTAGTGTTTGGCTTAGAATTAAGCGCTTAAGTTTAGGGACCTCGGGAGCTCCCTAAGCGCTAAGCGCTTAGTTAGGGGATGGTGTGGGGAAGGGATAGGGAGAGTGGGAGAGGTTTTTGGCCGCCATGGGAAGAAAGGGCATGCAATTTAGGATATATTAGTGACATTTTCCGACCAATTCGATCCATTTTGCTCGTTTAATCGCCAAAAATAAAAAATGCACTTTGTTGTCCAAATTCGTTTTTTTACATTTTTGAGTAGAGCATCTTAATCGAAGTAATTTTTCTTCAAGAACTGCTATTTGAAAATTTATATTTTTCACGATATGCCCCCTGAAACATGTAGAGCTGATTTTGCATTTCTCAGGAATCCACCTGCTGAAAACATTTTTTACAAATTTATAGTTCGAGAAAAATATATATTATTAATAAGATATAGTAATTTAAGGTGGCGCTCCTGAAATGTGACTTTTCAAAAAACGGCAGTTTGGGGCCAATTTTAGATACACAATGGCAAGCTGGTGTAAAAGTATGCCTAAATACAAAAAATGAAGTTGATTGATACAAATTAGCATTCACTGTAGACCAAACGTGAGTGGAATTTCGGCTTGCGATTTCTCTCCGCAAGTAAGTAGCTGATGCACAATCAATAGCTCATTTTGCTCGCCTCAACGTGATCGAGCGGTCGCAAAAAGTCATTTTTGATGAATATGATTGATATATCGAAAAACACTAAAATCGCGATTTTTGAAAAACATAAATTTGGCTAAATCTTTTTAACAGACTATCGATTTGCCAAAAATCAAATTTTGCGACCGCTCGAAGATGACAAGGTGCATTTATGTGCCAAATTTTAACTTTTTTCGTTGAGCCAATTTTTTAAAATCGCAAGCCGAAAATTTGCGTTTGTATTCACACGCACTATATTTCTGTCTCATGCAGAAAGTATTGCGTTAGTTCACAAAAAAATTATACCACACTCAATAAAACACCAAAATTTTTAATTACGTTTCAGTAAAACACAACTGCTAGTGTTTTTCAGCCTTTCAAATTCATTACATACGTGTAAATGCACTGGCTTGTGAAGGCATTTCCGTGAAAATCTATTTTTCTTGACGAAATTTGCTCAAAAATGTTCAAAAAATTTTTTATGTGATATGTACATCAAATTGAAGGAAATTCACTTCTGATCAACTTTTGTTCTTACGATGCAAGCTTATTTTTGCGCGTTTTCAAAATAATGGCCAAAACCCACATTTCAGGAGTGCCACCTTAAATAAATCTATAATCGGATTTATAAATAGCAAATGGAAATGCCGATAAATAACGAATTCCGGATCCACATCAAGCAGGGAGCGCACTCCAAGCCAAAGCCAAAACTAAGCACAAAAGTTGCTAAACGCTAAGTTTAGTATAACACTAATTTTTAAGCGTTTATTTTGTGAATAACAGTTTAGTACAAATTAAGCGCTAACACTTAGCAAACGCTTAGCGTTAGTATGTGAATAACTCTTAGGCCCGAATTCACATACTAAGAGTTATTCACATACTAACGCTAAGCGTTTCCTAAGTGTTAGCGCTTAATTTGTACTAAACTGTTATTCACGAAATAAACGCTTAAGGTGGTAGTAACGAATGTGCAGTGGTTTTTAAATTTTTGAAAAAAATTAGTTGATTCAAACTGTATTTTTTGAAAATAACGTCTGTAAAAAATTGATTCATATACACAAAATGACAAATGAAGTAAGCAGTAGCGTACCCAGGATTTCGCGAAGGGGGGGGCTGAACTGATGGTCGACGACCGGGGGGGGGGGGGGGTGAAAACGCACACGCACTCCACGGCAGTCTGCAGAAAGTTCAGCTTTTTAAAATTTTTCTACTGATTTCATTGATATTGCAAAAGTTTTATATACGCAACATGTCGTGCAATCATAGTGGTTGCAGGGGTCCGGGGACGGCAGCCCCCAGAAGCTGGAGCTTTTTTAGAATTTTGAAATAAAATTTGCATCGAAAAACCATTTCTAAGCAACAGTTGTCGTGAATTCATATACATATAGTGGTTGCAGGGGTCTGGGGGCGGTAGCCCCCAGAAGCTGGGTCTTTTTCAAAATTTTGAAATAAAATTTGCATTGAAAAAGCAATTCTAAGCAACACTTGTTGTGAAATCATAGTGATTGCAGGGGTCTGGAGGCGGCAGCCCCAGAAGCTCAAGCTTTTTTAGAATTTTGAAATAAAATTTGCATTGAAAAAGCAATTCTAAGCAACACTTGTTGTGAAATCATAGTGGTTGCAGGGGTCTGGGGGCGGCAGCCCCCAGAAGCTAAAGCTTTTTTAGAATTTTGAAATAAAATTTGCATTGAAAAAGCAATTCTAAGCAACACTGGTCGTAAAAAAAGAGTGGTTGCAGGGGTCAGGGTTTGGCAGCGCCCCCCAGAAGCTGGAGTATTTTTAGAATTTTGAAATAATAATTGCATAGAAAAACCAATTCTAAGCAACACTTGTCATTTAGATTAACAGTCACACATTTAGATAAAAAAAGCACGAAAAATCGGCCCATGGGGGGACTAGCAAATCTGAAAAATACGTTGTATACAAGAAAAAATTGAAGAAAAACCATGGGTGACAAGGGCTGTCCTTAGACGTTCGTCCTCCACTCCACCCACCACACGGTTTTTAATTAAAAGCCACACAAAATATATAACTAAATACCAATAATAGTTGTCAGCATTACTCATTATTAATACACCATAGCAGATATAAGTCGTGTATATACATTAGCGCAGTAATGAATTAGGGGCGAGATCCATCCTCTCGAAAGAAAATTTTGGAAAATTTTTGAAATTATAGTGTAATTTTAGTCAATTGGGAACGTGCCGGAAAATTTTTTTCAGCGGTGTCATAAAACCAAAGAAGACCACAGGAAAAAAAAGTGAAAAAAGGGGGGGGCTGAAATCGCGAAGGGGGGGGCTAAAATCGCGAAGGGGGGGGCTGATGTCCCCCTAGCCCCCCCCCTGGGTACGCCACTGGAAGTAAGCGGCATCATGTGAAAAATTTTTTGGAGCAAGCCAAGCCAACAAGCCAAACTACACAACAGGAGAATGGAATTTTAACAGTTTTGGCCACTTTTCTTAGCGCATGCGCAACGCATAAACACAAAAATAAATTTGAATAAACTTTAGCAAGTTTTCTAGACCCAAAATGAAAATTTTTTCAATTGCTTATATTTTTGCGCAGATATAGAACCCGAAAGTTGAGTGTGAATAGACACTTTTTACTTTGAAACCGTATATTTCATTATATAATTGACAAATCATAAAATCGTTCATTTTGGGTCTAGATAATTCACTTTTAAATATTTGTGCCATTTTTCGCATTTTTTTATTTTTTAAACTCGTCAAAAAGTGGCCAGATTTGAAAGCGCTCAAAAGAGCCAAATTGGTATACTTTTAACACGTGCCATACAGATCATCTTTACAGTTGTACAATAAAACTTTGCTTAAATGTAGAAGAAAAGTAGCGCTTTCTAACGATATAAAAATTATGCTCTAAAGTTAATTCATTATTGAATACTAGCCTGTTGAAAAACACTGCACATTCGTTACTACCACCTTAAAAATTAGTGTTATACTAAACTTAGCGTTTAGCAACTTTTGTGCTTAGTTTTGGCTTTGGCTTGGAGTGCGCTCCCTGCTTGATGTGGATCCGGAATTCGTTATTTATCGGCATTTCCATTTGGTATTTATAAATCCGATTATAGATTTATTTAAATTACTATTTCTTATTTTTTTCTTATTCTTATTAATAATATTTTTTTTCGAACTATACATTTGTAAAAAATGTTTTCAGCTGGTGGATTCCTGAAAAATGCAAAATCAGCTCTACATGTTTCAGGGGGCATATCGTGAAAAATATAAATTTTCAAAT
Source organism: Trissonchulus sp. WLG1_4 (assembly GCA_030248245.1). Lineage (NCBI taxonomy): Eukaryota > Metazoa > Nematoda > Enoplea > Enoplida > Ironidae > Trissonchulus > Trissonchulus sp. WLG1_4. The sequence continues at coordinate 24,481 of JASANF010004505.1, read as the reverse complement.
AGAAGTTCTTGAAGAAAAATTACTTCGATTAAGATGCTCTACTCAAAAATGTAAAAAAACGAATTTGGACAACAAAGTGCATTTTTTATTTTTGGCGATTAAACGAGCAAAATAGATCGAATTGGTCGGAAAATGTCACTAATATATCCTAAATTGCATGCCCTTCCTTCCCATGGCGGCCAAGAACCTCCCCCACTCTCCCTACCCCTTCCCCACACCATCCACTAACTAAGCGCTTAGCGCTTAGGGAGCTCCCGAGGTCCATAAACTTAAGCGCTTAATTCTAAGCCAAACACTAAATTTTAAGTATGTGAATACAAAATTGAAACGCTAAGTTAAGCGTTAGTGTTTGCTAAGCGCTTAAATAAACACTAAGTATGTGAATAACACTTAGCGCTTATAAGCGCTAACACTAAGTGTAAACACTAAGTTTAAGCGTTACACTTAGTATGTGAATACGGGCCTTAGTATGTGAATTCGGGCCATTATATACTGCTCTAATGGGTCAGACTGAAGCGGGGGGGGGGAGAAATTATTTTCGATTATAATTCGCTTCATACCCCATCTTTTAATAAAAATATGAAACCCGGTCGGAATAAGTCGGAAAAACGGTATTTTTTCGCCTAATGATCCGGAGTCCCCCTATATCCCCCAAACCTAGGGGGGGTCAGTGGCGTACCCAGAAAAAAATTTCGGGGGGGAATGACTTTTAGATTTTTTGTAATGGGTTAAAAAGCACTTTTTAGCAATTTTAACACTCGTAAAACGCCTTAAAAACGCAAGATTACTAAAGCACAAGGCTGCAGGGGTCTGGGGGCGGCAGCCCCCAGAAAAAAATAGGAAAAATTTTCGATTTCTTGGCCAAATTCTGTCAATTGGAGGCGTATCAGAAAGTTTTTTCGGCCAGACTAATTGTCTAAATGATGTCAAATTATTTTTTGCAATTTTTTAGTATCAAAACAAAGGCTCTTTGACCGGGTTCCTGCCGAAAAATCTGCCAAATTCGCCAGAAACGTCCATTTTTGACCAAATTCAAACTTGGCCTTAATTAGGCTTGGGTTTAGGCTTAGGCTTAGGGCTTAGGCTTAGTATCAGGCTTAAGCCCGATTCACACGGTGCGTTTTTGCCGCTGCAATTTTGACGCAAAACGCAAGCCGCAGGGTGTCGCAAGCGAAACGCACCGTCTGAACAAGCTTTGCGGCCTTAGTGCGTCTCGCAGGTCAGTTTGCTGCGTCTTTACTGTTTCAAAAAAATGACAAATTGCTAAGCGAAAATTGTTTAAACCAGCACATCCGTAGCATCAAAACGCAATGAAATCGCAGGTCGAAGTGCAGTCTGGCGTTTAAAACGCTGAGGCAAATTCAAGACGCAGGCATTCCGCACTAAAAACGCTGCGTCTGTTCAGACATTGCGTTTTGCTTGCGGCAAGCTGCGTTTTGCCGCAGCGACAAAAACGCTGCGGCAAAATCGCAGTAAAATCGCAGCGTGTGAATCGACCTTTAGGCTTAGTATCAGGCTTAGGCTTAGGCCCGTATTCACATACTAACACTAACACTTAAAGTTAGTGTAATCTGTAACTTTAAGTGCTTAGTAGCTCTAATTTTATTGATACGAAGCACTTAAAGTTAGGGTTTACACTAACTTTAAGTGTTAGTGTTAGTATGTGAATACGGGCCTTAGGCTTAGTATCAGGCTTAGGCAAGGCTTAAAGGCCGATTCACACGGTGCGTTTTTACTGCGATTTTGCCGCAGCGTTTTCGCTGCTGCGGCAAAACGCACTGTCTGAACTAACGAGCAATTTCAGTGCGGAATGCATGCGTCTTGATTTTTCCGCAGCGTTTTAAACGCCAGATTGCAATTCGGCCTGCGTTAGCTTATAATACGAAGCTGACGAAATCATGCACCCAAAATATGGCTCATTTTACAAGAGCTAACAAAATTTTCACAAGCTTCTCTTGTCGCGTGGTCTAGCTGTTTTCCGACACTAGCTGCGCATATGGCATAGTCAACTACCCTTCTTGCAAACTGTGAATGGTTCTTCTTTTTGCCTTCATGTTGTGTTTTTAAACCAAACAACTTCATTTGCTTAAAAAAGTAAGCACAGGGAGGTGCTACGGCCTCCAAGTGTACTACGACCACCGACTGCTAACACAGCGGTTCCAGCTACACTAGGGTGCTCAAATTATGAGCTCAGATACATAAATACACATACAGACGCACATATGCCCAAGTTGCGAAACTGATGATACTCCTTAAAATACAAAATCTGGAAACAATATGTTGTACAACAGTATTCGAATATTGACAGCAATAAAGGGAAATTTAACTAATTTAAGACTACATTTAAGTATGCAAAAACAGTCAAGCAGGGCGTCACCACGAATTTTAGCGTTCCGCGGTACAATTTTTAAGTCCAATGATTCAGTTTACCGCAAAAAATAATACGTAAACGGAAAAAATTTTGAAAAACATTTTTCAAAAAGAGTGTACTGTAAAAAGTAGTTGTGGTGTTCTTGGGGCTTTAATTTGAGTGGCTTTTTCTTTTATGTGCGAGTTTAATTAAAAAATGAGTAACTTCGAGTTGAGTTTCATAACGGTTGAAGCATTTTGGTCTGCGTTCCTGGGATGAATCAGGATCGACCCGTATTTTTGCCCGCGACCGTATTTTTTTCCCCAAAATGGGGGTAAAAAAATACGTTTATTTTTCGATTTACATAAAATTAGTAATGCACAGAGAAAAGTTTAATATGTGGTTTTGTAGAGCAACTCCGCGAGGTATTGTCGGAAAAAAGTTTGCCCGAGAAACTTAATCCAGGAAAGCAAAAAACCTCGTACTCATATTTTGTTTTTTTTACCCCATCTGACTATATGTATGTGTTACTTTATGACGATCAAACTTAAGGCTGATATTACGACTGTATTGGCCATAAATTTCGACGATTAGCCCTAATATGTCGAAAAACAATGATTTCCAACAAAAACTGATTTTTTTCGAAAAGGTATAAATAAACGTTTTTTCGCATGGAAAGAGCTAAAAACGAACTCAGCGCATGCGAAAACCTATAAAAACGTGTTTTCACGGTGAAAAAATGTCAGTTTGGATTTCTCCCCCCCCGCCTCAGCTGCGCCGCCGTGATGTATACACATATCATAATATCTGCTATGGTGTATTGATAATGACAATGCTGACAACTATTATTGGTATTTAGTTATATATAATATATATATATATTAGTGTTTGGCCGATTATCGGTAGCGGTATCGGTATCGGCCGATAATAGGCATATCGGTATCGGTATCGGTATCGGTAAAATTTCAAAAATACCGATACCGATAGTTTTCCCTCCTGGGGTATGTCGGCTCACCTGATTTAAATTATAACACTGTCTTAGTGTTTTTACCTTCAACTTCTTACTTTTTCAATCATTACCTTCTACTTCTTACTTTTTTAATCACAGAACTTAACAGGCACCAGAGCTGACAAGTAATATAAACACTATGGTAAACATTTCAGCTCCTATTGTGTTTTCACCATTTCTTGAAACTATAATTAAGTTCTCGCGGTAGACATTACCACATTGCTAGCACACGTTTGGATTAGGAAGCTACATTAGTACATGGTAGAACGTCGAGTATTCACGCCGCGTTTAGTATATACCTTAGGCACTACCTATTCTACGAACATTTACCATAATTTTGTCTGTGGCCTGTGCGTGCTCTATGCTGTAATTTTCTGCCATAAATAATATCTTTAGGACTATTTTTAGTCAAAAGTGTAACAGCAGCACAATTTTGGATAACCCTTTTACACTCCTTCTTCATGTGTGGGATCCTTCACCATCGACACCAATACAAGTTTCACGTCGTCCTACAAGCTGATGCAATCTTTACCTTGCTGAAGCCAAAAACTTGCGATTTTTAAGTTTTTGATCAAAATTTAAGCAAATATCACATAATTTAAGCAAAAATGGTCATTTTACATACATAAAAAGGTGATAAAGGTAAAGGATAACTATTTTTGGTAGTTTGTCGTTTCCGCCCTTGGGCGCGGTGCTCATCTCCTTAACATTGCTCTTTAGCGGCTTCTAGGAGAATGACTATATGAGTAATGACTACCACTTCGATAATAACTTATATATACATCCGGAAAAGGGGGGAGCAACCCTCATGGTATAATGCCTCACACGGACCCCTATTACTCTCCCACATAAGGGGTATATATATTCCTATTAACTTTTCCAATAAGAATTCAAGGGGTTCAGCGTTTTTTCAGCTGCTCGAGCTTTTTTTCAGCTGCTCGAGCAGCTGAAAAAAGCCGGAAACGGCGAAAAAAAGCTGCAGCTTTGTTTCAGCTGTTCGAGCAACTGAAAAAAGCTCAATGTAAACACGGCCTTACATCGAAAATTGGCAAAAAAGTTGGCAAATGTCAAACTTTACTATACATATATGTACTATGGCACAAAAGAACACTGGAGGCAAAATTTAAAATCACGTGATCGTGTCACGTGACTCCCAGAGCACCAAACGTGAGTGAATTTTCGGCAAAGGATAACTCTGCTTATACTTTGCGTATAGTCACACTTTATATACAAAATTGTAGCTTACGTGCTTCTCTAGTTGAACATTATTTTGGTTTTTAACATTTATGTCGGATTTGGCCAAAAAATGTCATTATGTGTTTTGGAAGTCGAACTCTGAGCAATAAATTTCATATAAAAAATTTCTAAGCTTTATTTTAAAGAACTAAAAAATTGTTCAACTGCGCAGAGCCTAAGACTATAATTGTGCAAAAATTTGTAGAAAAATATCTTACCAGCATTTTATAATCGAATGCCGAAAAAATGGTTTTGTATTCATATTCCAATATTTGAGTCTGCTGCTTCTGAAAATGGTTTCTTGTGCGATTTTCTTGCACAGAACGCAATAAAATTGTTTTAATTTTTCATTACGACTAATAAAATTTACGTATCGTCTGTTTGAAAACCCTCAAGAAGCGTTGATGCACTGGCTTAGTTGCTGAATTCGTGTAAAAATCGAATAAAATCAGTAAATCGTCCAATTTTTTCCAAATTTTTTTGCTATGAAGATACGTCAAAACATCAGAAGTAGTATTTTAAGCAACTTTCCTTCAAGAATTATAGGTCATTTTGGCTGTTTTTAAAAAATACGGCCCAAATCCTTGATTCCCGGAGCGCCCCCATAAATCTGTGTCAATTTTAGTTACAAATAGAATTAACATGTTTTTTTAATAAATATAACGTGTTTTTCAAATAAATTGTTACATGTTGCTAGACGTTTTTTATGCATTACATGTACATATTGCGAGTGAAATTGCCATTTTTGTTTGTTGACTGCTAATGCGGTGAGTCTCGGGAGGAAAGGGGACTTTTAAGGCCCTGGAATAAATTTTAGGCTTTGTTATGCGAATATATATGAATATAGGATCAAGTGCGGTTGAGGGGGAAATAGTGGACCTATTTTTTGGAGTAGAGCACCTTGAAAGAAACATTTTTTGTAACAGAACTCTTATCCACAAATTTGGATTTTATGAGCTATAGACAGGAAATTTCAACATTAAACTAAATTTGAAACTATAGAACTTATTTGAAACTCGATGGAAGTTATGCAAGCAAGTTCAAATATCATTGGTGATCTGTGGAACTTATTTGATATTTCACAAATTCTATACTGGACATTAAAACAATTCTGAAGCTGTATAGAACTGTTTTGAAACTCAATGGATCTTCTACAAGCAAGTTCAAATATCTTTGATGATCTGTGGAACATATTTGAATTCCAATGCAACCTCTATTGACACATTTAAATGTTTTTGAAGATCTATAAAACTTATTTGAAACTCGATGGAAGTTATGCAAAGCAAGTTCAATTATCACTGGTGATCTGTGGAACACATCTGAAACCTTGCACAGCCTACTACTGAAATACCGGCACATTAAAACATTTCTGAAGCTGTATAGAACATTTTTGAAACTCAATGGAACTTCTGCAAGCAAGTTCAATTATTACTCGTAATCTGTGAAACTTATTTGATATCTCAAACAACCTATACTGGACATTAAATCATTTCTGAAGCTGTATATAACTTTTTTGAAACTCAATGGATTTTCTGCAAGCAAGTTCAAATATCATTGGTGATCTGTGGAACTTATTTGAATTCCAATGCAACCTCTATTGACACATTCAAATATTTTTTAAGATCTATTGAACTTATTTGAAACTCAATGGAACTTCAGCCAGCAAGTTCAATTATCACTGGTGATCTGTGGAACACATCTGAAATCTTGCACAACCTATACTGGCACATTTAAACACGTCTGAAGTTGTGTAAAACTTTTTTGAAACTCAGTGGAACTTCTGCAAGCAAGTTCAATTATCACTGGTAATCTGTGGAATATATTTGATATCTCACCCAACATATACTGGCACATTAAAACACTTCTGAAGTTCTGTAAAACTTATTTGAAACTCAATGGAACTTCTGCAAGCAAGTTCAAGTATCACTGGTAATCTGTGGAATTTATTTGAAATCTTGCACAACCTATGCTGGCACATTTAAACATTTCTGAAGTTGTGTAGAACTGATTTGAAACTAAATGGTAATTCTGAAAGCAAGTTCAATTATTGCTGGTAATCTGTGGAATTTATTTGATATCTCACCCAACATATACTGGCACATTAAAACACTTCTGTAGTTGTGTAAAACATTTTGAAACTCAATGGAACTTCTGCAGGCAAGTTCAAATATCGTTGGTGATCTGTGGAACTTATTTGAAATAAAATGCAACCTCTATTGACACTTTTCAATATTTTTAGAGATCTATAGAGCTTATTTTTATTCAATGGAACACTTCTGCAAGCAAGTCTATATGTCAGTTGTGACCTGTGAAACTCATTTGATATCTCAAACAACCCGTACTAGACATTAAAACAATTCTGAAGCTGTATATAACATTTTGAAACTCAATGGAACTTCTGCAGGCAAGTTCAAATATCATTGGTGATCTGCGGAACTTATTTGAAACAAAATGTAACCTGTATTGACACATTTAAATATTTTTGGAGATCTATAGAACTTATTTGAAACTCGATGGAATCTATGCAAGCAAGTTCAATTGCTACTGGTGATCTGTGGAACACATCTGAAATCTTGCACAACCTATACTGGCACATTTAAACATTTCTGACGTTGTGTAGAACTAATTTGGAACTCAATGGTAGTTCTGAAAGCAAGTTCAATTATTGCTGGTAATCTGTGGAATATATTTGATATCTCACCCAACATATACTGGCACATTAAAACACTTCAGAAGTTGTGTAAAACTTATTTGAAACTCAATAGAACTTTTGCAAGCAAGTTCAAGTATCACTGGTGATCTGTGAAACACATCTGAAATCTTGCACAACCTATACTGGCACATTTAAACGCTTCTGAAGTTTTGTAGAACTTATTTGAAACTCAATGGAACTTCTGCAGGCAAGTTCAAATATCATTGGTGATCTGTGGAACTTATTTTAAATCCAATGCAACATCTATTGACACATTTAAATATTTTTGGAGATCTATAGAGCTTATTTGTAACTCAATGTAACACTTCTGCAAGTAAGTTTATATATCACTTGTGACCTGTGCAACTTATTTGACATATCACACAACCTATACTGGCACATTAAAACATTTCCATAGTTGTATAGAACTTGTTCGAAACTCAATGGAGGTTTTTGCAAGCAAGTTCAAATATCACTGGTAATCTGTGGAAACTATTCGATATCTCACACAACATATACTGGCACATTTAAACATTTCTGAAGTTGTGTAGAACTTATTTGAAACTTAATGGAAGTTCTGCAAGCAAGTTCAAATATCAGTGGTATTTGTGGAATTAAATTGAAATAAAATGCAACCTCTATTGACACATTTAAATACTTTTGCAGATCTATAGAGCTTATTTTTAACTCAATGGAACACTTCTGCAAGCAAGTTTATATATTACTTGTGACCTGTGGAACTTATTTGATATATCACACAAGTCGTATCAAAGCCCACTAGTCACAAGTGTGATACAAGTAGAAACAGCAGAAAATAGAAGATAGATCATCAGTGTGAGCTTGGTGGTGTTGCATCAGTGTGCGTGAACGGGTCGGCCGAATTGCGCAATCGCTTCAGCAGTCATCATTGGATAGCTAATTGCCAAATCAGGTAATTAACTGTTACTTCAAAAAAATTATGGTTGTTTTAGCATTGTTTTAGTTGTTTTTATTTCACATTTTCAGGGCTTAAGGATTTTTTGAATCTGTCCTACATAGCTTAAAGTGTTTTGTGACAAATGTGACTTATGGGAATTTACCGTAAAACTAACACTGTAATAAAAACTTATTAAAATAGCCAATTGTATCATCTTTTTGACACTTTTTTGGCAGCGAAAGACATATAGGCAGGATTTAAAGCAAACGAAGGTATTATTCAACAATTTTTTACAGTTTATTTATGCTTAGTTATTAGTATTTTTTGCTTTTTACAATTTTTCACGTCGTGTTTCAGTACAGGGACTGGAAATGCCGCGAAGGAGTTAGGCGTGGGTGGAAGCGTTGTACTGAGACTATGTACAGAATTGTTCGGTCAAAATCATCGTGTGTTCTTTGACATCGTGTGGTTTTTTGACAACTTTTCCTACAGCTACGATCTGATGGTGCAGCTCAAAGAAATGAAGATTTGGGCTCTTGGAACCTGCGGACTTCCTCGTACAGTATGCAGGAGTGAACCACAAAGACAAGTAATGGCGCTACGACTGTTTTGCCAAAAAAAAGATAGCAGTTGAGCGACCGTTACCTGTAAGGGCGTACAATGCCAAGATGAGTCGTGTAGATTTGGTTGATCAACTTATTGCAGCCTATCTTCTTTGATCTATGGAAATGCGGAAAACCCTCGAAAAGTCGGGCAACCATCAACTTCTGGCCGTTCAGTCCACGCATTCGCTGCGCCCTCTACCAAACGTCGATTTACAGTAAATGTTCCTGTTGAACTTAGAAAAAATGGAGGCAATCATTAGAGCAGAAAAGTAGAGGACACGCGCAATCCCGGTTGGTGCAAAGCAAGGGGCTGGTGCTCAGAATGCATGTGTCATTTTAACTCTTTATTGTGCCGATTCTTGTCAGTTATGTGGCTACATTGTGTGATTTTGGCTTTTTTCTAAGTTTTGAGCGTCCTAATAGTATGGAATTTGTTACTAAGTGGTATGATTTTGTTGCTATTGTAATAGTCAATGATCGGGCAATATTTTGTTTAAGTTTGGGAAGTAAATTTCAAACGTTGATGTACAGCATCGATGTGCCTTTGTATACCATAAGTCACACTTGTGACAGATTACCTCATTTGCATAATACAGTGCGTATAGTCGAACTAAATGTGCGGCAGCAATTAGTCTCCCACACTAGCTAATTTAAGACCAAAAAATATTTTTTTCAACCAATATTTCATAATGCGGTCAAGAAAGGGAGTTCAAGGGAGTCAAGAAAGGGAAAATGGAAGTTCTGCAAGCAAGTTCAAATATCAGTGGTATTTGTGTAATTAAATTGAAATAAAATGCAACCTCTATTGACACATTTAAATACTTTTGCAGATCTATAGAGCTTATTTTTAACTCAATGGAACACTTCTGCAAGCAAGTTTATATATCACTTGTGACCTGTGCAACTTTTTTTGTTATCTCACACAACCTATACTGGCACATTTAAACTTTTCTGAAGTTGTGTAGAACTTACTTCAAAGTCAATGGAAGTTCTGCAAGCAAGTTTATATATCACTTGTGACCTGTGCAACTTTTTTTGTTATCTCACACAACATATACTGGCACATTAAAACATTTCTGAAGCTGTATAGAACATATTTGGAACTCAATAGAACTTCTGCAAGCATGTTCAAATATCGTTGGTGATCTGTGGAACTTACTTGAAATCCAGTGCAACCTCTATTGACACATTTAAATATTTTTGGAGATCTATAGAGCTTATTTGTAACTCAATGGAACACTTCTGCAAGCAAGTTTATATATTACTTGTCACATGTGGAGCTTACTTTTTATCTCACATGACCTATACTGGCAAGTAAACCATTTCTGAAGTTATATAAAACTTATTTGAAACTCAATGAAACTTCTGCAAGCAAGTTCAAATATCACTGGTAATTTGTGGAATTTATTTGATATATCACACAACCTATACGGGAACATTAAAACATTTTTAAAGCTGTATAGAACTTATTTGAAACTCACTAGATCTTCTGCAAGCAAGTTCAAATATCGTCGGTGATCTGTGGAACTTATTTTAAATAAAATGCAACCTCTATTGACACATTTAAATACTTTTGGAAGTCTATAGAGCTTATTTTTAACTCAATGGAACTCTTCTGCAAGCAAGTTTATATATCACTTGTGACCTGTGCAACTTTTATTGTTATCTCACACAACCTATACTGGCACATTTAAACTTTTCTGAAGTTGTGTACAACTTACTTGAAACTCAATGGAAGTTCTGCAAGCAAGTTTATATATCACTTGTGACCTGTGCAACTGCTTATGCAAGAAGTTCAATTAACACTAGTGATCTGTGGAACACATCTGAAATCTTGCACAACCTCGCACATTAAAACATTTCTGAAGCTGTATAGAACTTATGTGAAACTCAATAGAACTTCTGCAAGCAAGTTAATATATTACTTTTAACCTGTGGTGCTTATTTGATATCTCACACGACCTATACTGGTACAGTAAAACATTTCTGAAGTTGTATAAAACTTACTTGAAATTCAATGGAACTTCTGCAAGCAAGTTAAATTATCACTGGTGATCTGTGGAACACATTCGAAATCTTGCACAACATATACAGGCACATTAAAATGTTTCTGATGCTTTATAGAACTTATTTAAAACTCAATGGAACTTGTGCAAGCAAGTTCAATATCATTGGTGATCTGTGGAATTTATTTGAATTAAAATGCAACATCTACTGACACATTTAAATATTTTTTGAGATCTATAGAACTTGTTTGAGACTCGATGGAAGTTATGCAAGCAAGTTCAATTATCACTAGTGATCTGTGGAACATATCTGAAATCTTGCACAACCTATAGTGGCACATTAAAACAAACACTGGTGAAGCTGTATAGAACTTATTTGAAACTCAATAGAACTTCTGCAAGCAAGTTCAAATATCATTGGTGATCTGTGGAATTTATTTGATATCCAATGCAACCTCTATTGCAGTATTTAAAGATTTTTGGAGATTTATAAATCTTATTTGAAATTCGATTTAAGTTATGCAAGAAGTTCAATTATCACTAGTGATCTGTGGAACACATCTGAAATCTTGCACAACCTCGCACATTAAAACATTTCTGAAGCTGTATAGAACTTATGTGAAACTCAATAGAACTTCTGCAAGCAAGTTCAAGTATTATTGGCGATCTGTGAAACATATTTGAAATCCAATGCAACTTCTATTGACCCATTTAAATATTTGTGGAGATCTATAGAACCAAGAGTACATAATAGCGTCTCACTCTATATAGAAGAAGAGTGTGACACTCTCCAGCCTGCCTGTGTTCTAGCACAAGCAGATGCGCTGGTCGTTTTCAAGCTACATGTTGACATTCTATGCAACATGTGACTGGCCAATCAGAAACGAGCTTCTATTTTCTGATTGGCAGACGCCTGTGCACGTGCTCCAATCATAAAACGGGATAGGAATAAAGGTTAATAACTCATTATTTATTCATAGTCTGGTTGTAAAAACATTAAAAAAGGTTTGCAAATACCTTTAGGGATATTTTGGCAAACTTTCAGCGAATTGATTGAGAAACTTTGAAGAAATTCAGAAAAGTTTATATCTCAAAAGTTTCTCAATCAATTTCGCTAAAAGTTTGGCAAAATATCCCTAGAGGTATTTGCAAACCTTTTTTAACGTTTTTGCAAGCAGACTATGAATAAATAATGAGTTATTAAGCTTTTATGCCTATCTTAATGCTTATCAACGCATCAGTATCATTATATACTAAAGCGTGTTACGCAGGGAATCTACGCGCTGATTGGCCAGTCACATGTTGCATAGAATGTCAACATGTAGCCTGAAAACGACCAGCGTATCTGCCTGTGCTAGAACACAGGCAGCCTGGAGAGTGTCTCACTCTTCTTCTATATAGACTGAGAAGCTATTATGTACTCTTGATAGAACTTATTTGAAACTCGATGGAAGTTATGCAAGCAAGTTCAATTATCACTAGTGATCTGTGGAACACATTTTAAAACTTGCACAACCTATACTGGCTCATTTAAACATTTCTGAGATTGTGTAGAACTTATCTGAAACTCAATGGAAGTTCCGCAAGCAAGTTCAAATATAACTGGTAATCTGTGGAATTTTATTTCAAATAAAATGCAACCTCTATTGACACATTTAAATATTTTTGGAGATTTATAGAACTTGTTTGAACTCGATGGATGTTATGAAAGCAAGTTTAATTATCACTAGTGATCTGTGGAACATATTTGAAATCTTGCACAACCTATAGTGGCACATTAAAACAAACACTGGTGAAGCTGTATAGAACTTATTTGAAACTCAATGGAACTTCTGCAAGCAAGTTCAAATATCATTGGTGATCTGTGGAATTTATTTGATATCCAATGCAACCACTATTGCAGTATTTAAAGATTTTTGGAGATTTATAAAACTTATTTGAAATTCGATTTAAGTTATGCAAGAAGTTCAATTAACACTAGTGATCTGTGGAACACATCTGAAATCTTGCACAACCTGGCACATTAAAACATTTCTGAAGTTGTATAGAACTTATTCGAAACTCAATAGAACTTCTGCAAGCAAGTTCAAATATCACTGGTAATCTGTGAAATTTATTTGAAATAAAATGCAACCTCTATTGACACATTTAAATATTTTTGGAAATCTATAGAGCTTATTTGTAACTCAATGGAACTTCTGCAAGCAAGTTAATATATTACTTTTCACCTGTGGTGCTTATTTGATATCTCACACGACCTATACTGGTACAGTAAAGCATTTCTGAAGGTGTATAAAACTTACTTGAAACTCAATGGAACTTCTGCAAGCAAGTTAAATTATCACTAGTGATCTGTGGAACACATTTGAAATCTTGCACAACCTATACTGGCTCATTTAAACATTTCTGAAATTGTGTAGAACTTATTTGAAACGCAATGGAAGTTCTGCAAGCAAGTTCAAATATAACTGGTAATCTATGGAATTTTATTTGAAATAAAATGCAACCTCTATCGACACATTTAAATACTTTTGGAGATCTATAGAACTTGTTTGAAACTCGATGGATGTTATGCAAGCAAGTTTAATTATCACTGGTAATCTGTGGAATTTATTTGATATCTCACACAAAATATACTGGCACATTTAAAGATTTCTGATGCTGTATAGAACTTTTTTGAAGCTCAATGGAACTTCTGCAGGCAAGTTCAAATATCATTGGTGATCTGTGGAACTTATTTGAATTCCAGTGCAACTTCTATTGGCACATTTAAATATTTTTGGAGATCTATAGAACTTATTTGAAACTCGATGGAAGTTATGCAAGCAAGTTCAAACATCTCTGGTAATCTGTGGAATTTATTTGAAATAAAATGCAACCTCTATTGACACATTTAAATATTTTTGGAGATCTATAGAGCTTATTTGTAACTCAATGGATTTCTGCAAGCAAGTTCAATTATCACTGGTAATCTGTGGAACACATTTGAAATCTTGCACAACCTATACTGGCACATTTAAACATTTCTGAAGTTGTGTAGAACTTATTTGAAACTCAATGGAAGTTCTGCGAGCAAGTTCGAATATCACTGGTAATTTGTGGAATTTATTTGATATCTCACACAACCTATACTGGACACTAAAACATTTCTGAAGCTGTATAGAACTTTTTTGAAACGCAATAGGACTTCTGCAGGCAAGTTCAAATATCATTGGTGATCTGTGGAACTTATTTGAATTCCAGTGCAACCTCTATTGACACATTTAATTATTTTTGGAGATCTATAGAAGTTATTTGAAACTCAATGGAAGTTATGCTAGCAAGTTCAATTATTACTGCTGATCTGTGGAGCACATTTGAAATCCTGCACAACCTATACTGGCACATTTAAACTTTTCTGAAGTTGTGTAGAACTTATTTGAAACTCAATGGAGGTTCTGCAAGAAAGTTCAAATGTCACTGGTAGTCTGTGGAATTTATTTGATATCTCACACAACATATACTGGAACACTAAAACATTTCCGAAGCTGTATAGAACTTTTTTAAAACTCAATGGAACTTCTGCAAGCAAGTTCAAATGTCATTGTAGTCTGTGGAACTTATTTGAAATCCAATGCAACTTTTATTGACACATTTAAATATTTTTGGAGATCTATAGAGCTTATTTGTAACTCAATGGAATTTCTGCAAGCAAGTTTATACATCACTTGTGACCTGTGAAACTTATTTGATATCTCACACAACCTATACTGGACACTAAAACATTTCTGAAGCTGTATAGAACTTTTTTGAAACTCAATAGAACTTCTGCAAGCAAGTTCAAATATCTTTGATGATCTGTGGAACATATTTGAATTCCAGTGCAACCTCTATTGACACATTTAATTATTTTTGGAGATCTATAGAACTTATTTGAAACTCGATGGAAGTTATGCTAGCAAGTTCAATTATTACTGCTGATCTGTGAAGCACATTTGAAATCCTGCACAACCTATACTGGCACATTTAAACTTTTCTGAAGTTGTGTAGAACTTATTTGAAACTCAATGGAGGTTCAGCAAGAAAGTTCAAATGTCACTGGTAATCTGTGGAATTTATTTAATATCTCACACAACATATACTGGCACACTAAAACATTTCCGAAGCTGTATAGAACTTTTTTAAAACTCAATGGAACTTCTGCAAGCAAGTTCAAATGTCATTGTAGTCTGTGGAACTTATTTGAAATCCAATGCAACTTTTATTGACACATTTAAATATTTTTGAGATCCATAGAGCTTATTTGAAACTCGATGGAAGTTATTGAAGCAAGTTCAATTATCACTAGTGATCTGTGAAACACATCTGAAAACTTGCACAACCTATATATAGTGGCACATTAAAACATGTCTGAAGCTGTATAGAACTTATTTGAAACTCAATTGAAGTGCTGCAAGCAAGTTTAAATATCACTGGTAATCTATGAAAATTATTTAAGATAAAATGCAACCTCTATTGACACATTTGAATATTTTTGGAGACTTATAAAGCTTATTTGTAACTCAATGGAACTTCTGCAAGCAATTTTATGTATCATTTGTGACCTGTGAAACTGATTTGATAACTCACACAACATAGACTGGACACGAAAACATTTCTGAAGCTGAATAGAACTTTTCTGAAACTCAATGGAACTTCTGCAAGCAAGTTCACATATCACTGGTAATCTGTGAAATTTATTTAAAATAAAATGCAACCTCTATTGACACATTTAAATATTTTTGAAGATCTATAGAGCTATGTATTTGTAACTCAATGGAACACTTCTGCAAGCAAGTTTATATATTACTTGTCACCTGTGGAGCTAATTTGATATCTCACACGACCTATACTGGCACAGTAAAACATTTCTGAAATTGTATAAAACTTACTTGAAACTCAATGGAACTTCTGCAAGCAAGTTCAATTATCACTGGTGATCTGTGGAAGTGTGGAGCACATTTGAAATCTTGCACCACCTATACTGGCACATTTAAACTTTTGTACTGAACCTGAAATTGTATTGGCCTGAAATTTGTACTGAACCTTACTTGTGCTGTAACGCTTCAATCAGCCTCTCCCTGGTAGCTTCAGAAAAGGTTTCGTAACTTTTCAAAGCCTGAACCGATTTACAAAATTTTTTCAGCATTGAGTAGCTTAAAAGTTATTCTTTCAGTGGTAGCAGCAGGTTTTTATTTGATGAAGTATTTTTGCCTAAATCCAATTTTGCGCAAAAAAATTCATGTAAAGTTTAATTTTTGGGCAAAGTTTAATTTCCAGCTAAAGCTTACATTCTACAAACTTTTTACCTAGCCTATTCGACAGAAGGTTCAATTTTGACCCCCCGTAGGTTTAGAGGATATAGGGGGACTCCCAATCATTAGGCGAAAAAATGCTGTTTTTCCGACTTATTCCATCCCTAAGGGTTTTAACACCAAGAATTTCACTCTAGATTTTTATTAAAAAGGGCGACATCTATTTTGGGGGCTAGAGATCAGATTGGGGGCTTGGCTGACGATGGGGGGTTCTATATTTTTTAAAAGATGGGGTAGGAAGCGATTTATGAGCAAAAATAATTTCCCCCCCGCGCCGAATCTTGACCGTCACAGTAAACGTTCGTCCAGTTCCTGTGAATGAGCCAATACAAGTTATAGAGGCAAGAAACCTCAGTGGTTTTGTATTTATTTTGTTCGACTAGGCCTAAAATTATGCCTGAGCAATCTGGGTTTTTTTGGGCCAAAACGTTAGCATTGGCGAAAAGTTTTGAGAGTTTGCTAAAATTTTTTTGGTCGTTTTAGCCAATTTGCAAGGGTTTTTTTTCAAAAAAAATCGTGAGCAAAATAGAGCAAAATTTCAGATCGGTGAGCAAATCGTAAATTTGCTAGTTTACATTTTATGCTTGGTTATTGCCAGACGCGTACTCAAAAAAGTGGAATTATTACACTTTTAACACCCAAAGAGACACTTATTAGCACATTTCGTTCAAAAAAATAATTTTGTAAATTGAGACTGAAGCTAACACCGAAAAGTATATACACCTTTGTTGGCCCTGTGAGGGTCCAAAAGCTATCAAATCTGGAAGTATTATAAAAATTTTTGACATTGGGCACTGTAAAATTACTACAATCGTCATTATTCGAGACGTTTCAGAGAAGTTTTTGGGACGGGCAACCAGCGGCGTACCCAAAAAAAAATTTCGGGGAGGAATGACTTTTTGTTTTTTTGTAATGGGTTAAGATGCACTTTTTAGCAATTTTATTGCTTACAAAAATGCACTTTTTAGCAATTTTAATGCCTTACAAACGCAAGATCACCAAACTACAAAGTTGCAAGGGTCTGGGGGGGCAATCCTCAGAAAAAATCGGCGATTTTTCCAATTTTTAGACCGAATTTTGTCAAATGGAGGCGTATCAGAAATTTTTTCCGACAGAAAAAATTAAAACAAAATATGATGGCACATCAGGCAGTGTATTACACAAGTAAATGAAGCATAATATGCTTGTGTAGACATGCAAATGCAGCATAATGTATACGTGCATAGCAGGGGTTTTGTTCAA
The DNA here is from genome assembly GCA_030248245.1 of Trissonchulus sp. WLG1_4. Classification (NCBI taxonomy): domain Eukaryota; kingdom Metazoa; phylum Nematoda; class Enoplea; order Enoplida; family Ironidae; genus Trissonchulus; species Trissonchulus sp. WLG1_4. The sequence continues at coordinate 7,092 of JASANF010004505.1, read as the reverse complement.
AATCGGCACTGTGTAAATGCTGAGTAAATTAAAAATTTTCTGTGTTAATTAAGGTGGCGCTCCTGAAATGTGACTTTTCAAAAAACGGCAGTTTGGGGCCAATTTTAGATACACAATGGCAAGCTGGTGTAAAAGTATGCCTAAATACAAAAAAATGAAGTTGATTGATACAAATTAGCATTCACTGTAGACCAAACGTGAGTGGAATTTCGGCTTGCGATTTCTCTTCACAGCAAGATAGCTGTTACACAACCAATGTCCAATAGCTCATTTTGTTTGCCATAGCGTGATCGAGCGGTCGCAAAATTCATTTTTGATGAATATGATTGATATATTTAAAAACACGAAAATCACGATTTTCGAAAAACGTAAATTTAACTAAATTTCCTAAATACTATCGATTTGCTCAAAATCAAATTTTGCGACCGCTCGAAGACAGCAAGGTGCATTTACAGTACTGTGCAAAAAAAGTTCCCTCTTCGTCGGCGTACGACGAACTTCGTCGTTCGCGAAAAGTGACGAACGTTGGCCGGAAAGTGACGAAGCAAAATTTTTGTGTTTATTGCATGCGGAAGTCTATTAGAGTGCCCTGATGCTAAAAATCATGATTGACACAATTTGTCAACATCAAATCGCTTCGTCGGCAAAAGGTGACGAACCTTCGCGAAAAGTGACGAACGTTGGCCGGAAAGTGACGAAGCAAAATTTTTGTGTTTATTGCATGCGGAAGTCTATTAGAGTGCCCTGAAGCTAAAAATCATGATTGACACAATTTGTCAACGTCAAATCGCTTCGTCGGCAAAAGGTGACGAACCTTCGCGAAAAGTGACGAACGTTGGCCGGAAAGTGACGAAGCAAATTTTTTGTGTTTATTGCATACGGAAGTCTATTAGAGTGCCCTGAAGCTAAAAATCATGATTGACACAATTTGTCAACGTCAAATCGCTTCGTCGGCAAAAGGTGACGAACCTTCGCGAAAAGTGTATGTGCCAAATTTTAAGGGGGCGCTCCGGGAATCGGGGGTTACATCGAAAACTAGCAAAAAAATTGGCAAATGTCAAACTTTACTGTACATATATGTACTATGGCACAAAAGAACACTGAAGGCAAAATTTCAAATCACGTGATCATGTCACGTGACTCCCAGAGCACCAAACGTGAGTGAATTTTCGGCAAACGATAACTCTGCTTATACTTTACGTATAGTCACACTTTATATACCAAAATGTAGCTTATGCGCTTCTCTAGTTGAACATTATTTTGGTTTTTAACAATTATGTCAAGTTTGGATAAAAAATGTCATTATGTGTTTTCGAAGTCGAACTCTGAGCAATAAAATTTATATAAAAAAATTTCTAAGCTTTATTTTAAAAAACTAAAAAGTTGTTTAACTGCGCAGAGCTATAGGGCTATAATTGTGATAAATTTTGTAGAAAAATATCTTACCAGCATTTTATAATCGAATGCCGAAAAATTGGTTTTGTATTCACACAGACTATATTTGAGTCTGCTGCTTCTGAAAATGGTTTCTTGTGCGATTTTTTTGCGCAGAACGCAATAAAATTGTTTTAATTTTTCATTACCACTAATAAAATTTACGTATCGTCTGTTTGGAAAACCTCAAAAAGCGTTGATGCACTGGCTTACTTGCTAAATTTGTGTAAAAGTCGAATAAAATCAGTAAATTGTCCAATTTTTTCCAAATTTTTTGCTATGGATATATGCACGTCAAAACATCAGAAATAATATTTTGGGCAACTTTCCTTCAAGAATGATAGGTCATTTTGGCTGTTTTTAAAAAATACGGCCCAAATCCTTGATTCCCGGAGCGCCCCCTTAAGGTGGTAGTGTCGCCAAAGCAGTTTTGCTCATAGGCTGCAAAATGAGAACTTATTGCTTTGAAATTGTACGTTTACTGAGAAACTAGTGAAATGCCATATGGTGTCAAATAAATACTGCCAGACACTAGACTACCAATATCTACCTATATTTTTAACCAATCACCATTTGTGAGCCAGACATCACACAATAGAGACAAAAAAGTTAAAAACATCAAGCCAGACATCAGATTGGCCAGCTTGTGAAGTACATGTAATGTTTTGACGCACAATTTTTTGCCACAAATAAGACAAATGAAAATTGAAGGTTCGTTTTTCTTTTGATTTCAAAATAAGTGTCTAAATTTTTCACAATTTATCATTATCGCTGTAAGTACTTTACAGGTTACGCACAGTTTCACAGTTCAAACAGGCATTACTCCACAACCACTCAAGCAATTTGCACAAAATTTTGTGTGTATAAACTAGAGCATATGTGCTTTTACTTTGTGTAAAGAATTTAAGCAAAAAGTTTCTTAATTGTGACGAAATTATCGAACGTGAATAGGTTTTCAAAACGTCATTTTTCCGAATTTGCGACTTCACTGCTAACTGTATGATGCATCAATTTTGCTGAAACTTGGCAAAAATATTTGCCTTAAAACATACTTGTAGAATATGTAAAGAACAGTGACTTATCTTTCACTGAAAAACTTTTATAGTCGCGCAAAGTCGACTGCTTTCGCGACACTACCCCCTTAAGGTGGTACTAACGAATGTGCAGTGGTTTTTAAATTTTTGAAAAAAATTAGTTGATTCAAACTGTATTTTTTGAAAATAACGTCTGTAAAAAATTGATTCATATACACAAAATGACAAATGAAGTAAGCGGCATCATGTGAAAAATTTTTGGGAGCAAGCCAAGCCAACAAGCCAAACTACACAACAGGAGAATTTTAACAGTTTTGGCCACTTTACTTAGCGCATGCGCAACGCATAAACACAAAAATAAATATGAATAAACTTTAGCAAATTTTCTAGACCCAAAATGAAAAGTTTTTCAATTGCTAATATTTTTGCGCAGATATAGAACCCGAAAGTTGAGTGTGAATAGACACTTTTTACTTTGAAACCGTATATTTCGTTATATAATTGACAAATCATAAAATCGTTCATTTTGGGTCTAGATAATTTACTTTTAATTATTTGTGCCATTTTTCGCATTTTTTTATTCTTTAAACTCGTCAAAAAGTGGCCAGATTTGAAAGCGCTCAAAAGAGCCAAATTGGTATACTTTTAACACGTGCCATACAAATCATCTTTACAGTTGTACAATAAAACTTTGCTTAAGGGGGTAGTGTCGCGAAAGCAGTAGACTTTGCGCGACTACAAAACTTTTTCAGTGAAAGATAGGTCATTGTTCTTTATATATTCTAAAAATATGTTTCAAGGCAAATAATTTTGCCAAGTTTCAGACAAATTGATGCAGCATACAGTTAGCAGTGAAGTCGCAAAGTCGGAAAAATGACGTTTTGAAAACCTAATCACATTCGATAATTTCGTCACAATTAAAACACTTTTTGTTTAGATTCTTTACACAAAGTAAAGGCACATATACTCTAGTTTATGCACTCAAAATTTGGTGCAAATTGCTTGAGTCGTTGTGGAGTAATGCCTGTTTGAACTGTGAAACTGTGCGTAACCTGTAAGGTACTCACAGCAATAATAATTTGTAAAAAATTTAGACACTTATTTTAAAATCAAAAGAAAAACGAAGCTTCATTTTTCATTTTTCTTATTTGTGGCAAAAAATGGTGCATCAAAACATCACATGTACTTCACAAGCTGGCCAATCTGATATCTGGCTTGATTTTTTGAACTTTTATGTCTCTATTGTGTGATGTCTGGCTCACAAATGGTGATTGGTTAAAAATATTGGTAGATATTGGTAGTCTAGTGTCTGGCAGTATTTATTTGACACCATATGGCATTTCAGTAGTTTCTCAGTGAACGTACAATTTCAAATCAAAAAGTTGTCATTTTGCAGCCTATGAGCAAAACTGCTTTGGCGACACTACCACCTTAAATGTAGAAGAAAAGTAGCGCTTTCTAACGCTATAAAAACTATGATATAAAGTTAATTAATTATTGAATACTATCCTGTTGAAAAACGCTGCACATTCGTTACTACCACCTTAACTGTACTTGTTGAGCCAATTTTTTAAAATCGCAAGCCGAAAATTTCGTTTGTATTCACAAGCACTTTGGCCCGTATTCACATACTAAGAGTTATTCACATACTAACGCTAAGCGTTTGCTAAGTGTTAGCGCTTAATTTGTACTAAACTGTTATTCACAAAATAAACGCTTAAAAATTAGTGTTATACTAAACTTAGCGTTTAGCAACTTTTGTGCTTAGTTTTGGCTTTGGCTTGAAGTGCGCTCCCTGCTTGATGTGGATCCGGAATTCGTTATTTATCCGCATTTCCATTTGGTATTTAGAAATCCGATTATAGATTTATTTAAATTACAATTTCTTATTAATAATATACATTTTTCTCGAACTATACATTTGTAAAAAATGTTTTCAGCAGGTGGATTCCTGAAAAATGCAAAATCAGCTCTGCATGTTTCAGGGGGCATATCATGAAAAATATAAATTTTCAAATAGAAGTTCTTGTAGAAAAATTACTTCGATTAAGATGCTCTACTGAAAAATGTAAAAAAAACGAATTTGGACAACAAAGTGCATTTTTTATTTTTGGCGATTAAACGAGCAAAATGGATCGAATTGGTCGGAAAATGTTACTAATATATCCTAAATTGCATGCCCTTCCTTCCCATGGCGGCCAAGAACCTCCCCCACTCTCCCCACCCCTACCCCACACCATTCACTAACTAAGCGCTTAGCGCTTAGGGAGCTCCCGAGGTCCCTAAACTTAAGCGCTTAATTCTAAGCCAAACACTAAATTTTAAGTATGTGAATACAAAATTGAAACGCTAAGTTGCGTTAGTGTTTGCTAAGCGCTTAAGGGGGTAGTTTCGCGAAAGCAGTCGAATTTGCGCCACTATAAAACTTTTTCAATGAAAGATAGGTCATTGTTCTTTATATATTCTGAAAATATGTTTCAAGGCAAATATTTTTGCCAAGTTTCAGCAAAATTGATGCAGCATACAGTTAGCAGTGAAGTCGCAAAGTCGGAAAAATGACGTTTTGAAAACCTATTCACATTCGATAATTTCGTCACAATTAAAAAACTTTTTGTTTAGATTCTTTACCAAAAGTAAAAGCACATATGCTCTAGTTTATGCACACAAAATTTGGTGCAAATTGCTTGAGCGGTTGTGGAGTAATGCCTGTTTGAACTGTGAAACTGTGCGTAACCTGTAAAGTACTCACAGGAATAATGATAAATTGTAAAAAATTTAGACACTTATTTTGAAATCAAAAGAAAAACGAACCTTCATTTTTTAGTTTTCTTATTTGTGGCAAAAAATTGTGCGTCAAAACATTACATGTACTTCACAAGCTGGCCAATCTGATATCTGGCTTGATTTTTTGAACTTTTATGTCTCTATTGTGTGATGTCTGGCTCACAAATGGTGATTGATTAAAAATATTGGTAGATATTGGTAGTCTAGTGTCTTGCAGTATTTATTTGACACCATATGGCATTTCACTAGTTTCTCAGTGAACGTACAATTTCAAAGCAAAAAGTTCCCCTTTTGCAGCCTGTGAGCAAAACTGCTTTGGCGACACTACCACCTTAAATAAACACTAAGTATGTGAATAACACTTAGCGCTTAGAAGCGCTAACACTAAGTGTAAACACTAAGTTTAAGCGTTACACTTAGTATGGGAATACGGGCCTTTATTTCAGCATCATGCAGAAACTACTGCTTTATTTTCCAAAAACACTACACCACACTCAATAAAACACCGAAAATTTTAAAGTATGTTCAAGTAAAATACAGCTGCTAGTGTTTTTTAATCTTCAAAAAATCATTACATACGTGTAAATGCACTGGCTTTTGAACCTTTTTTCGTGAAAATCTATTTTTCTTGCTGCAAAAAGCCCGAAATTTCTCAAAAAATTTGTCACGTGATATGCACATCAAATTGAAGGAAATTCAATCCTGAACAACTTTTGTTCTTATGATGCTTGGTTATTTTTGCGCGTTTTCAAAATAATGGCCAAAACCCACGTTTCAGTAGTGCCACCTTACCTTACCTTAACGTAGCTTTCCTTCGCGCAAGGCGATGCACATAAACCAGGGTTTTTTTTTGAAAATGGAAGGTGTGTCCAAGTTGTGTCCGGCGAAAAAAATTTGTGTCCCGTAAGCGTCAAGTGTGTCTGAATGTCAGTTCGGCCGTTCGAGTCAAGCAGGCTTTTTTTAATTTTGCGTGCATAATTGTGCAAAAATTTATATTTTTGTGCAAACTAAATGCGTTTTTTGCCTGTATAAAACAAATATATATATGTTTTTATACCTGTAGAGATACGTAGAATTTTTTCGATCAGGTAATAAAAACAAAAACCGCAGAGAGGACTCTTGTGTGAAAATTCAGTGGGAAAAAATTTACGTGGGGTATGAATTCCCCCCTACCCCCTCCCCTGGGTACGCCCTAAAGCCATACCAGTGGCAGATCCAGGAATTTTTTCAATGAAACGGGTATATAAATAAAAATAATTTCAAGATTTGCATTAACCTACTGAAACATAACAGCCAATACTACAAAAAATACCAGACATATACAGTGGCGTATCCAGGATTTCGCAAAGGGGGGGGCTGCGACCGGGGGGGGGGTGCGGAGCAACTGTGAGCCACCGCCGATCAATAAGGGTCTGGCAGGGACGGCAACCCTCGGACCTTTTTTGAGTTTGTAATTGTAACCATCGATAAACTACAATAGTGAATCTGCAGCAAGCACTTAACTTTGCGGGGGTCTGGGGGCGGCAGCCCCCAGAAGAAGTTGAAGCTTCTTTGAGATTTTAACCATCGAAATTGCATTGAAAATTGCACTTTTTACATGAAATAAAGAAATGTAGTGGATCTACAGCTAGCATTTAGCAATGCGGAGGTCTGGGGGCGGCAGCCCCCAGAAGTTTTTGCTTTTTTGAGGTTTTAACCATCTACATTGCACTGACAACTGCAATTTTGACATAAAATAAACAAAAATATATAATTTTAAAATATTAAACATTAATATTTAAGCCCATGGATCAAAAAATAGGCCCAAGGGCCTATGATGACCTATGTACGTTATATATAC
>JASANF010004503.1:0-31296 GCA_030248245.1 Trissonchulus sp. WLG1_4 | reverse complement strand
ATTTCTGTAAGTATGAATCATCGACCCGTACTTGTACATTACAGATGTCGTTGAAATGTAACTGCATATACCAAGACATTTATACGTATTTATCTGTTCAAGACTTGTTTTCACAAGTAGTATATGCTACCCAACTCAGCGTCGGTTTGGTACAGGTACCGGCTTAGAATTTCATTACCGGACGGATTAGGGTGGATTAAGCGACCCAGAATTTTGGTGCTGAGTAGATTAAGCCGGCTCTGGATTTCGGTACAGATGGGATTAATTCGGCCCTTACTTACGGTGCCGAAATAACAGCCGTGATTTTAGGTAGCGGATTATTCGTCCCTGAGTTTCAGTACTATCATATTTTACTACCATAATTAGAATGTTTTCGTAATTCGATCAGAATGTTTTCGTTATTGGTCTGACCACTGTCAGCGCATTACGTTCCTTTTCGAGTTCTATCTGGTGAGCTCGTAATGGGCTGACAGTAGTCAGACCAACGAAAACATTTGAGAAGTCACGCAAACAGACCAAGTCTGATCTCTTGCATGCATGGTAGTGTAGTGGGGTTGTAGTGTCCCTTTTGATGTCGATCGTGTCACTATAGGCCTGGTAACGGGGTCCGAAGAAAGTGTACGTATATGATGGGGGTAGGATACCCATGGTCAGGGCAGCCAAAACGGTTATAGATGGAGGTCTGTTGTTTTGTATGCGAATATAAACCCCTATACTGTGCCCTGCAGCGTCGTGTTAGTTTTGCTGTCAGATGTACCTAGTAGCCAGAACTGGTGTACCTCTGACACTCTTGAAAACATGGTTTTTCATGACTTTGGCAAAGTATAACGCTTTTATAGATAGCCGCTCGGAACGACTGAACTTTCTCTTGGTTTAGATTTCGCTTTGGAGTTGTTTCGAGTGCTGTTCCGTCCACTTGGGTCCTTTCACAGGTTTCTGGTAGCGGGATTTAGTCGATTTCCGCTTGCAAAGTAATAGCTTGGGCGCGAACCGTCCCCACTGTTCAAGAGGAACAGCCGTACCCGTGACCGATAGATGGAGTTGATCATCGTACAGCTAAATACGTGGCTAACCGTCCTTTGCACGCCACTGAGAAGTCCTACGGCATATAGGCGAAGCCGGATTTAGCACAGGCTTGTAGCATGTAGCTAGCGTAGTCCTTGTTTGTGGCTCCTGGCAAAGAGGTTTGGGTTTGCGGTGTTGTGCCTGAGACCAATACTCGACCACTCGTCTGGCCAAAGGCTGTTTCAAGGATCGCTACCCAATCAGTTTTCAATAACGACGGCGTATGATTGGAAATGGACGTTATTTTGCGGCAGCAATCGGGTGATATCCACGAATATGGATGACTTCGCCACCGGATGACTTCGCCGCCTTCGAGCAGAGCAAGTGCCGCATTTTCTACAACAGGAACAATTTGCGAGACAGGCTTGTTGCTAAACAACGAGCATGACATTATAGAAAAGTTGTGTCCTATGATGCTTTCATCTCTAGCCAGCTAGAGATGAAAGCATCTGATGCCACACTTAGTGTCCTATGATGTAGCGATTATGTGACCAAAATGCTCTATTGAAACTAGGGAACGATAAACGGTTCGTCCTGGAACTGGGAAATGACTCAGTTGACTGCAAATCGAACGCAGAGTGGCGAACCATGTACTCAGTGTATACTTAAAATCACCTGCGGTTGTAGCGTGAGACAGAACGGTCGTATCCTACGTGCACGCTCCCGCATGTGCCATAAATATAACGCAGACCAAAAACTAACTAAACTACATGCACCAACTTTGTTCAGTCTGAAACTTCCAGGACTGTCAGCGAACAAGCTACGGTTCACTGAAACCCCAAAATTCGAACAGCGCGAATTGTTAAGAGGGCGCTCTGAGTAGCTTCCAATAAATCAAACTGCTATAATTTTTCATTTCTTGCTGATGCGAACTTTTTCGCTTCAGGTGGTAGTTGCGTTTTCGAGGGTTTTGTGATTTCTATGTAAACTTTGCCCCCACAGAAGTCAAGTTACAAATGAAGCTTGAGCACGAATTACTGTACGCACATTACTGTAAAGGTCAAAATCCCAAGGCATGTCTCTCACTTTTTCGAAATTTCATCCGTGGAATTTTTACAAGACTTTAATTACAAGAAAATATGTTAAATTTTCGGTACCTTTGTTTTTTAGCGATTTTCTCAGTGAATTGACTAGTTATTAAAAAAGTGGGGGAGATTCTTGGGGATTTTAGACGTGTCAAAACCCATACCAACTTTCAGCTCCAACAGGTAATCGTATGATTCAGAGCTGTGGCGAAACTTTTTGTAAAAAATCCCAATATTTTGGAAGGGCCTTTAATTAGCCACGTGTAGTTGAAGAATTCATTTGCTCGACATACATTTGCTAGACATAAATTTAATAAATTTCCGAAACAGCCAATGATTACATTAGTCTGAAATTGCTCAACTTTCGCATGATCGTCAACCCTGTAGTTGGACCCCTATGTCTGTTTTGATTATTCTAGTGTCTTCGAATGCTCGCTAAATTTTGGTGACAATACTACATGCACCTGTTTAATTGCAAAAATTTACACCTCTTTTGCAAGTGATTATAACCTCTATAAATAAATAAACAGTTTAGGAATGAATGAATATTTATGACCCTATTGAAATATTTTTCTGCGCAACATTCTCACATTTTCACAGTTTCATCATGGCTGAGTTACCGTACGTTGATATTCAATTTTATAACCGCAAGGGAGCGGTTACTGGTTTCTTTGTTTCTTGAAGTTATGTGTTCGTCAAAAACGCATGCGAAAAGGAAGGGTTTATGTTCACTGTTTGCAGTATAGAACCTGCGGTGCCCGTAGTGCTACCAGAAGCCGAGGACACAGTTCGTTAACGAACGAGGCACGAACGTTACGTTCGTTACGCACAGCACTCCCAACATTCAAAAACTGCGGTTCTTGGAGCGGCTAATGACCGAATTCAAGAATCCACCAATATTGGTCGACCCATTCACAAATCTACATACGATGCGGTCCGCCATCTTCATGCATTGGCTCATTGTACTAGTGCATGTGTGGTTTGACTATTTTTGTGATTATGTGTTTGTTCAGTGAGTGTAAATGCGTAGTAATAGTAAATTAGTATTAATTTGTTCCTCAGAGAGTTGCAGTTATGTCACGTTAAGTTTGTCGAGTATTCGAAGACACTAGGATTATAAAGACAGACGATAGGGGTCCAATTAAAGGGCTGACGATCATGCGAAATTCGAGCAATCTCAAACTAATGTAAACATTGGCTGTTTCGGAAAGTTATTAAATTTTTGTCGAGCAAATGAAAGTCGAGCGAATGAAAGTACGCCCTTTCAACTCCAACAGGTAATCGTATGATTCAGAGCTGTGGCACAAACTTTTTGTGAAAAATCCCAATATTTTGGAAGGGCCTTTAATTAGCCACGTGTAGTTGAAACAAAATCAAAGATTAAGGGTGGATTTCACAAAGGTGGTTTTACTAAACCATTAGTTTTACGTACGTTTTGCATGATTAGCACGTAATTTTATTACGAAATATTGCCTGATTCGTTAAGAATTTTGTGGATTTGGTTAAACCATTACTTAAGTTCAGTTGAAATTTCAGCAGAACAGAGACCTGCTGCGCTCAAGTTTGAAATTTCAACTGAGCTAAACCAATGTTTAAGAAAATCTATGAAATTTGTAACAAATATGGCGATGTTTCGTGATGAAATTACGTGCAAATCATATAAAAACGTACGTAAAACCATGGTTTAGTAAAAACCACCTTTGTGAAATCCACCCTAAGTTTCCATGCTAGCATACATTTAGGTAAGATATTGTTCTACTTATTGCAAAAGACCGCTTGTAAATTGAACTTGTAAACACTGAGCTATGGCTTTCTAGAAAAACACCTAAAACCGCAATTACCCCCTAGCCTAAATTTCAGTAAGTTTATAAATGAAACTTAAGCCCAAAGTCAAAAATTTCAACAGATTCATGCTTTTATTGTTAGTAGCGTAAATATGGCAATAAAGAAGGTCAATAACGACAAGTATGAATACGGCAATAAAGAAGGTCAATAACGAAAAGTATGCCACTTCCTTGTGGTGGTGGTGGTGCATGTTGCTTGCAGGCAAGGTTTTTTTCTCCAGGAGTGTGTCTACAACACAACTTGGACACAACTCTCGATTAACCGCTGACAATCCTTTTTCGTTTAATATGGTGATGAAATGCTTGGTTGCGTCCGAAACAAATTTCCGATACGTCTCCATTTGACCAAATTTGGCCTAAAAATTAAAAATTTTCCAATTTTTTCCTGGAGGGTGCCGCCCCCAGACCCTTGCAACTTTATGACTTAATTGTCCCTTTTATTATTTTACATCAAAGCCGATGCATGTGTATATGCGTACATAATGGTGTATTTACACTATGATGCAACCTTTGAAACTTCCAACCTTTTCCTTGACTGAAAAAGTTTCCGATACGTCTCGATTGACCAAATTGAACTTAAAAATCGAAAATTCTGCCTTTTTTCTGCGGGCTGCTGCCTTCAGACCCCTTGCGATGTGTATAGTACTTTTTGTGTTTCTTGTTTTCTTTTATTAAAACTTCTTTATGTGTGAATGAGCATTATGTTGCATCTACTTATGCAATACGCTTGCAGATGCGGGTCTTCCCTTTGGTTTTAATTTCCTCGCTGCAGAAAATTTCTGATACATCTGATTTTGTTTTCAAAGCTCAAATTTGCCCAAACTTACCCGCAAGTGTTCCCAAAATTGCTTTTTCTATGCAAGTTTGTGCATAAGAAGTTTAAAAAAAAGCTCTAGCTTCTAGGGGCTCCTGCCCCCATACTCCCGCAACCATTCTAGGTGTGAAACCATTCTGTGTTTCATTTACTAGCGCGGCTAAAAGTTTTGGCTGTTTATACCCCCTTGTGAACAATTAGTGCACACTGCATCTATATACATATGCCTATACTTTTATGAAAGATGAAGCCAAAGTACACTAAGGTAAGGAGTTGCAGGGGTGTAGGGGCGGTAGCCCCCTGAAAAAAATGGAGAAATTTTTAATTTTTACGCCGAATTTCGTCAATGGGAGACGTAACGGAAAGTTTTTCTGGCCGCCCATAAAAACCAAGAAGGGGACCCTTTGTGTCAATTTTCAGTCGGAAACAATTTCGTGGAAGGGGACGACCGCCCCCCCCCCCGCCCCCCCCTCAGGACAGACCCTGCTGTGTATATACCTAATATTATGTACTTGACTCGAACGGCCGAACTGGCACCCAGACACACTCGACGCTTACAGGACACTAATTGTTTTCGCCGCACACAAGTTGGACACACCTTCCGTTTTCAAAAAAACCCTGCTTGCAGCAGGATTTATTCTGCTCACGGTAATTTTATTTTTATTACTTGGAAGCGTGTCATCCGATCATAGTCAGCAATCAGCCAGGAAAAGGACTTCTCGAACTCATTGTTTCTGTAATTGAGGTAGGACGAGGCAAGGAAGCTGCCCCTCAGCCACCGTCGCAGATTTTTGAATGTCAGGCTATCACTAGGGTTGGCTGCAAATTAAGCAACCCCAAGATACTTCTGTTCAGAAAAAACTAGAATCGGCTTAGATTGAGTATATTGAACTTTACAGTAAAGTCCCATATTTAGTTGTGTCTAATTGTGTATTTGTCTAATACCTTGTATGATAAAAACTGTACCCGCGTCTTCCGTTCGTTCGTTCGCAGTTTATTGGGGATAGCTACCGAGCTACACCCGAAAAAGAAAAGACGGAGACAAGGCATGGAAGCGTGTATGTACAGCGATAGGGACAGGAGATCTAAAAGGATGAAAATTTAATCGTATACCAGTATGCAAAAAAGCGGTACTACGATGAAACCCCTACAATCTATCGTTAACTTTTAATTATAATAATGTTATAAATTTTTTTACTAGAAATTTTACTTCTAATATTGAGAAATAAAAACCCACCTGGCTTAGGGGAGAAGCTTAGGCGTCCCAACCGGCGGAGGCCCACGCGGCCCAGGCAAACTAATTCAAGCAAGTGGGCCCCCTTGACCCACAACGGTTGTTAACTCGAGCAGGCGCATCACCGGCAAAATGAGGCAATAAAACAAATCCTACATCTCAGGATTTGGCTCAGCCTTATACAGAGGCAGGCGGTGACCAACCAAAAGATGGTTCAGAGCGCTCACAACGACATGCACTGGAGGCATCTCGCACATACAGAAAACCTCAGCCAACGAATAGACTAGAACAAATAAACCTAACATTTTAGCGCTAATAAAACTTGGTACAATAATATCATTGAGCGGTTAAGGAAAAAAGAGAAAAAGGCTTATTGAAGACTAGAAACAGAATCTGTCCGTACTGCAACCGATATACAAGGCCATAAACCCCTGTACACATAATATCACAGCAGCGCGATGAAGGGCGAAAATTAACAGGCATTAAGCCCTGTACAGCTATGAAAGAATAGTAGTAATAAACACGGCAAGTCACTGGCCTGTACACTCTTTGACGGAGATTTAAGTTTTACCCAGTGACCTACAAAACAAAGAATTTTTTGAAAAAAATTTCTTACATTTAGTACATACTGAACTTAGTCCGCACTCGTACCCGCACCGTCATCGGTAGCAGGTGGCGAGACAGGAGGACTAGGATGGGCTGGAGGAGCATCAGCAGTAGGAAGATGCTCCCACTCTGGGTCAGTTTCGGCTAGCGCCCATCCAACTATCAATTATCTTATCCCAGACTGAACGAAATTAAAAAGTTCTCTATCGTCCTCCTTCCGCACGAAGTTTTGTAGAGCATGAATGAGAAAGTGCAACGCGCAAGATAATGAGCGGCCGGAATTTTAATGACGCTAAACAAGCAAGAAAAAAATTGAAAAAGTTTTTGTAAATTTCTCATCTGGGTGAGTCATGTGGGTGACTCATCTAGATGCATCTGGGTGAGTCATGTGGTGTCTAATCTGGATGAGTCATCTGGATGCATCTGGGAGACTCATCTAGGATGACTAATCTGGGACACGTGAATTTCACGGTCTAAATTAACGTGCTAAATATATATTCACGTGAAAACCAGGTGCTATTTTTAGATTCACGTGAAATTCACGTTCGAAATTAAGATTCACGTGTTAAATGTATATTCCCGTGCACGTTCTAAATATAGCTGCACGTGCAATTCACGTTGCAAATTTAAATTCACATGAAATTTACAAGTTAAACATAAATCTTAGTGAGAATATTGTGTTATATTTAGCTTCACGTGACATTTAAAACTAGCGTTTTTATGACTACGTAAGTCGTCTTGTTAAAGATCCTATGAAAATTGATTAATAAAACAACATTTTGGTATAATTCAATTTTATAACATTATTAAACTAGAATGAACTAATCTAAGTTCAGTTACTTCAAATAAAAAACTACATATCACGCAAAATTGTACTGAATAATTTGGAATTAACCAGTACTTAATCAATTTATACATTTCGAAGTCATAACATTATTACAATAAAAAATTTAGATAAAACTTACTTTAACTGCTAAGTTAAAAAATTTAATTAATAGCACAACAGTGGTGAATGGTGATCCGATAGATGATACAAATCTGAAACAAAATATAATTTATTCAAAACAACATACTCAATACTAAAAACATTAAATAACTACGTATCAGACAAAATTGTACTGAATAATTTGTAATTAAATAGTACTTAATCAATTCATACATTTCGAAGTCATAATATTATTTTAATAAAATAATTAATTAAAACTTACTTACTTTCCTTTACTTTTCCAGGCAAAGGCACGAGTTGTAAAGAGTAAAAAATTAAGACAGCAACCAACCCAACTCACTTTACCAAGCAACGCACGGGTTCAAAAAGTAAAAATAACAGACAGCAACCAACCAATTCACTTTACGTTACTTTACCAGACAACGCACGGGTGCAGCGTAAAAAAACACCAGGCAGCAATCATACGAAAGCAGCAGTGTGAAATTGGGAGAAATGCAGGAAAAACAGCTGATGCTGAAAAAATAATGCAAGCAAAAAAATACCTACGTAAGTCACCTACGGAGAAACGTACGTAAAAAAAGCAATGCAAAAAGTTGTTACTCGTAAGCTACTAAGCAAAAGCATTCTGATAAATGTCAAAAAACTATTTATGTACACTACTTAATATACTAACACAAATGCATATAATAATAGATGAAAATAGTTATGATGAATGTAAAAATATGTAAAAAGTTAATGAAATAAAATATAGCTGTATTAAATATTTACGGCTGATAACCTAAAGAAATTATTCAACGGCATAAATATAACCGCGCTGGCGCTAGCCTTTGAAATGCTAACTACCTGTCAGGAAACAAGGTCATATCAGGAACTGAAATAGACGACGTATGATAAACATAGGCTCCTGGCGTGGTATTTCGTGGCTTAGAAGCGGTAGGCTTTTCAGAGTAAGTAAGTAGCTCCATAAGTCATAAATTTAGCAAAGAAACACACGTTAAAGATAGGTTACTGGCGTAGTACATGGCGGCGTAGAAACCATATACATTTTAATAGAATTTGCTCCAAAACTGCAAAAACATGGAGTCAAAAACACACGTTAAAGATAAGCTCCTGGCGTTCGAAAAAGTGGCTTAGAAGCGGCATGCTTTTTGAGGGGTTGCTCCAAATCGCTAAAAATGGAGCTAAAAACACACGTTAAAGATAGGCTCATGGCTTAGAAGCGGCAGTTTACCACTACTCTTGAACATCAAAAAATCACTACAAATAGTGATTAAATGTTCCAAAATAACCATAACCAGCCTAAATATCGTATAAGTGCCACAAAACCAATGGTAACATAACTAAACTTTTTAAGTGAACGTTTTTAAGAAAATACAATTATGTAAAACAGTGGGCAGCAACAGTTGCCGTCAAACGCACTCAATACGTAAAGTTAAGTACGATAAGTACACTCTACTTCTTCAACCATGGAAGTTAGCTTTTAAATAGTTTTAAACTGAACCCACCCCTTTTGAAGACGTTTTCAAAGTTTCAGCACCTTGAATCAACCTATATCATGACATTTGTGACATTTGTGACATTCATTTGGCATCGTTTCAATCCTCTAGCAAAACAGTTACAACCTGCCCTAACATATATGAGACTTAAATGCCACTCCAGGTTGTTTCATATCCAGAATACACCAAACCAATGTCAAGCTTGTAAGTTTTAAACGCTACAAGTGGACTCACCAGAAAAGCGTCCCAACGCCAACAGGAAGCAAAAGGAAAAAACAAACCGACTAACAGTCATGATTAGATCCTAATAACAAGATTTCCACAAAGGAAATACGAGCCAAAATAAAGCACAAAAGCCGTAAATGAAACTGGCAAACTCTGCCGCACTACAGCAAAACTTCGCCTACCAAACCAAACCACCCAAACGAAACAGACGCCAACCACCAATTCTCGTAAACAGGCAAAATTTAAAAGCTAACATAAAAAGAACCAACCAACTAAAAGAGATGTGTGGATGATATAGTAAAACATGCTTGCCACATAAAAGTGAAAACGCATCCGTAATAACTGAAATTTGCAATAAAACACCAGTTCATAAGTAACCACAATCCTCATCTCCTAATCAGCACACCAAATACGCGCAAATACCAAGACCAACTCTAGTGCCACCCCTTCCCTCACACGCTACCTAGCCAGCAGAAAAATTTTGAAGCCCTTTGGCGCTTCAACCTTTAAATAATTTTTGAGAAAATTTGCGAACAAAAATATCTAACCCAAAATAAAACCGCATAGTTTGGCACAATACCGACAACAAAAATTGCAAAACCACCGTAACCGACCTACATGCTCACTACTACACCTCGTCCCAAACCCCCGGCTGGACATCGTATCCGTGGGTCCCGCCGGGTGATGGCATTCCTGCGGGATGTGGGTCGGATCTGATCCGCCCCAACCACATTAAGTCCCCACTCACGCTGGTCCAGGAACAACAACAACAACCTACATGTTGACGACTACGAAATTTTAGCTACCAACCCTTCGAGCAAGGCTATTAACGCACACAGATACGTATTTAATATATATACGCACTCATCTCACAGTCGTCGTGGCAGCCGTTGTGTTTTTAACCGACAAACATTAGTGAACTAACCAACCTCACGGTACGTCAACGTCACGGTAGCATCCCGAAACTTGGATGTCACAGAAAACACACTTCCTTACTTACTCCTAATAAGAACTATCTCATGTTCCGCAAGAGGTCATCCGAGCTTAGGCTGGGGAGGAATGTAACTGTACCTCCTTCGCCTAAACTTCTAAGCTCACAGGCCTAAGGCAGGCTTACGATAGCAAAAGTGCCCAGACCCTACGATAGATACACTAAGACCTTCCTTGTAGACGATAGCCGCGCCTACAACTACCGTAGACAACTACCGTAGCTGCTAGGGACTACTACAAACGTAGTCACGTGGTTAAGCCGGCATTCCTCAAGCACAAAATGAGTTGCTGCAGCGGCACCTCCCTTGTGACAAAAGCGGCCAGTGTGGCCGAGTGGTTACTGTGATCGATTTCTAATCTGAAGGTTGGAGGATCGAATCCCAGCTACTCGGTTATACGTAGTCTCCTTGAGCAAGTGATTAGCGGGCAAGTGGGCCACGTTGCTGCTGCCAACCCAGCAGTCCATTCTTATCTGGTCGGTAAATGGGTGCCACAATAACGTGGGAAGGTAACAGGGGTCCGTGTAGGACGTTATGCCTTGAGGGGCTGCCCCCCCCCCTCCACGGATGTAGTCACTCTTGAAGTGGCACCCTTGACGCTCCAGAGCTTTGTAACGGACATGAGCACCGCACCCGAAGGCGGACACGTCAAAGGATAGTTCTCTATCTGCGGATGCGGGCTGAAAATTTTAGTATTTAGTTTTTTCATAACCTTGTCATGCCCAGAGGATCATGGGAGATACCACATGATGAACTGTCATATCTGGGGCTGTGCAACTTGACTAGTCTATTCAAGTGACAGGATTTTTTAGTGTAAGTTATATTACTAGGTAGTTGTTTGACAACCAGTTTTTATGTGGTTCCCGGAAATCTAGTTTTTATGCCAAATTTACGTCTAATTTTTAGCTTGTTTTGCTAGAAGTTGACAAATAAAAGTTTTTGCAAGACTAAAATGTCAAAAGAACTTATTTCGAGCGACTTTACATCTCTTTGTCACAGAGCCGATGCAACTAGTTTTGTGCTTCCCCCAAGATGTCTATTTATCTAAATGGCAGCGGCTACGATAGTCTGTGCGTAGCTGCAGTAGTTTAAGGCATGGCTTCCTTCAAACCAGGTAAATCCGACTGTCGTTGCGCTGCCTTCCTATTTAGAAGTGCCACGCTATCGTAATCCGTAGACTAGCATAAGTTTTCCCGACTTGTGTACTTTTTGCACTTGTTTGGACTTCTGAACTTCTGACGTAATTAGTGTGACTTGTTTTAAGATACAAAAGGAAGGACGGTAGTGATCGCTGTTGCATCGATTACAGAAAGTTCAATAGAATAACAAAAAAGGACACTCATCCTCTTCCCCGGATTGTCGAAATGCTGGACACACAGCCAGAGAACTTGCGCTAGAGCCTGAGTCAGCAATACAATTTACATAATTGGGGTCAATTGGGGCAAAAATTGCACAATACGGTAGCACAACAATAGGCACACTACACTGTACAATTTACAGTACAATTTTACAGTCATTATAATATCACACAATATCACAGAACAAAAGGGAGGAGGGGCAAAATAGATTGAGCCCAAAAAGAGACAACACCGGGGTTGGGGGAGCACAAAAAGACATACATTTATATACGTACACAAAAATCACAGAAAAATATCAAGATATATTGCACCAAAACTCTGCCATTATCAATACAAAAAAATCTACTTTTCATACAATAACAGTTCACAGTTCAGCAAAAGTCCCACAACAAAACACCAAAAATAAGTAAAATTACAGCAAAACCAACAGCGAGAATTTTTCAAACAAAGCTCAATTTTAAGCACAAACCCGTATCCTGGTTGCCTCGCCAATTTTGTAAGGCCGGGGTGGGCGCTTACGAATGGCCCAAGCCTGGACTTGGGTGTTAGGCATAGGAGGAGGCCTATCCACCGGTGCCGCACCGCTCAGCCGGCGGGGTTTCCGTACGAACCGGGGTTTCCGTACGAACCGGGGTTGCTGGGCAGCGACGGGTATATGGGTTTACCTAAGCGGTTTGCGCACTAGGCGCTACGGACAACGGAATTAACACACGCGCACACGGACCTGACAGCTGACACTAACCCTAGTAAAAGAGAGCACAGCAAAAAACATCAAAAATCCAGTAAATTTGTATTAGTTATTGAGAAATAACAGAGAAATAGGGCAAGGCCTGTTGGGTGAGAATTAGTAGAAAAGGAAACTTGAAAAATATAGAAACACGAGTTTGACACGCACCGTCCACTTCAATCCACTCTAGCTAGGCCATATAACAAGCCAAGTCATAGGCAGAATTTACACATTTTATGAAAATACATTGGCTGTTAATTCACAAGTGGAAATTAGTATGAGGTAAGATAATAAGTAAAGGGAGGTTAGGGGGGTGCCCCCGGTGGAGCCTTACACAAACTGATTTGCATATTATTCATGTGTGTGAAGTGATGCACGTTAAAGCACAGAAAACAGGTAATTATAGAGACATTGAAAAGAGCCTGGGTATCAAGAGCGGGTATCGAGATACACAGACTCTTTTTAAATGAGCTGCTGCTTAGTGGCGCAGCAGCAAATACGTCAAGAGACTTCAGTACGTTGACACTAAAAGGACGGTTTAACCGGTGCGTAAGATCAGTAAGATATTCTGTTACGTAAAATCAGGGCTGGTTATTTCAGTACCGAAATTAGGGGCCGCAATAATCCGATACCGAAATTGAGGGTGGGATTAATCCCTGCACCCCGCGGTACCGAGTTTCAGAGGCGGATTAATCCACTCGGTACTGTAGCACTGGGCCCGATTAATCCACTAGGCAGCAAAATTCTATGCCGGATAAATCTCTTCGGCACCGAATTTCTGGGCCGCTTAATTAACCATAATCCGTTCGGTACCGGAATTCTGGGCCGGGACCGGTGACGAACCGACGCTGAGTTGGGTAGCCTACACTACTTTCACACATACCTGTTTTAGGCGGCACCCAGCGGCTGCCACGAATCATCGGTATTTCGCTTGCCAAGGAGTTGATCTACACTGGCCGAATGCTGGACGGCAAGGACGCCCTGGCTGTTGGGCTAGTGAACCATTCTGTACCGCAGAACCAGCAGGGCGATGCCGCATTCCAACGGGCTCTGCAGTTGGCCGAAGAAATATTGCCTCAGGTCAGGGGGCCATATCGAATCGTAGCCATAGCTGAAATGAACTGAGTTGAATGAGAGAAAATTTTTCTGTGATATACGCCTTAAGGGGGTAGTGTCGCGAAAGCAGTCGATTTTGCGCGACTATAAAACTTTTTTAGTGAAAGATAGGTCATTGTTCTTTATATATTCTAAAAATATGTTTCAAGGCAAATATTTTTGCCAAGTTTCAAAAAAATTGATGCAGCATACAGTTAGCAGTGAAGTCGCAAAGTCGGAAAAATGACGTTTTGAAAACCTATTCACATTCGATAATTTCGTCACAATTAAAAAACTTTTTGCTTAGATTCTTTACATAAAGTGAAAGCACATATGCTCTAGTTTATGTACACAAAATTTAGTGCAAATTGCTTGAGTCGTTGTGGAGTAATGCCTGTTTGAACTGTGAAACTGTGCGTAACCTGTAAGGTACTCACAACAATAATGATAAATTGTAAAAAAATTAGACACTTATTTTGAAATCAAAAGAAAAACGAAGCTTCATTTTTCATTTTTCTTATTTGTGGCAAAAAATGGTGCGGCAAAACATTACATGTACTTCACAAGCTGGCCAATCTGATATCTGGCTTGATTTTTTGAACTTTTATGTCTCTATTGTGTGATGTCTGGCTCAGAAATGGTGATTGGTTAAAAATATTGGTAGATATTGGTAGTCTGGTGTCTGGCAGTTTTTATTTGACACCATATGGCATTGCACTAGTTTCTCAGTGAACGTACAATTTCAAATCAAAAAGTTCTCATTTTGCAGCCTATGAGCAAAACACTGCTTTGGCGACACTACCACCTTAAGACGGGTTCGTTACCTTGTGCGTAAGGACATAGAAACGCGGACTAGGGCAAATTTATATTGCATGTTGTGAGACATTGACACAACAATTTTCTGGATTGGCTTCTATAAAAACGATGAATACAAGGATGAGCAGGATGAACCGGGCTTTTAGGTTTCATGAAGAAATTCGGCAAGCCAATTTGTGGAAATCAAACAACCAAACCTTAAATTATTAATTGAACGCTTTAACCACTTAATTGCAAGACCAGTGTACTGTGAACTAGGTTGATGCCTTTTAAAGCCCGGTTGTACTGGTCATTAGAAAGAGACAAGAACAATTTTCAGTTCAGGTCAGTTGGTGTATAAGTTTAACTACTCAGTTTCTTTTATTTTTTTGTAGCAAACTGGACTTGACCCCAAGTTTTTACTTCCAGAAAATGGACTCAATTGGCTAGGTCGATTTTTTGCAATTGGTTTGCTTAGGGAAAAACGATAGGGTCAAGAATAATGACGTTTCAACCCGTCTTTACCCTTGATTTTGGTATACCGTATTACCTCGAATAAAGCCCCAGCCTTGAATAAAGCCCCAGCCTTGAATAAAGCCCCAGGGTAGGAGTTCACGAAATAATAAAACCCCAGCCTTGAATAAAGCCCCTGGGGCTTTATTCAAAACGTCCTTGATTAAAGCCCCGGGGCTTTAATCAAAACGTCCTCGAATAAAGCCCCACCTGCGTGCGTACCAAACATCCAGCGGCTTGAACGCAACGCGATCGCTATTTATGCTCATAAGTTATTTTAAATTGAGTGTTTTTTGTTGCTGTGTGTTGTATAGTTTGTGGCGAGTGCCGACTTATTACGATTTGCAAATTAAAATTTATCCGTTATAATTCGTGGTAAGTAAAATATTTTCTTATTTTTTATTCCGCCTTGAGGCGGAATAACTAGAATGATTGCATAAGACCAAGAGTAGATATTTGGTGCTATACGCAACTCCAGACCATATACTCAGCATAGGACTAGTATATATATGGTAGTACTTTTGATCTGGGGATTAGAAAAGACTCAAAGTTGTTTTATCTACAAAATAAATGTCTTATCAGGGTTGGCGCAATAGCGTCTAACTCTAGAATAGGACTCATACACCACAATGCGGAATTTCAAAATTAAATTTATGCAAGCATACCTGTTTTATTTGATGTGTGTGCTTGCTTGGGGCTAGAGATGAGCTTTACGGCCCTGAGGCCCGGGCCGACCGGCTGAAGTTTGAATCAGGACCGGGCCGGGCCGGGGCCGTGAAAATTTTGCGTCAGGACCGGGCCGGGCCGAGCCGCTATGCCATCAGGGCCTCAGGGCCGGCCCGGTCCAGATTTTGGCCCGGCCCGGCCCTGATTTCTACCATGCCCTGACTGTTGTCAGAAGCAAACACGTACGTATGTATGTACGCTAACGGCACAGCCTGCGTAGCAGCCTGTCGTGTACTCGTGTGGTGTGTTCCTAGTGTGTGTCGTGCCGCTGTCGCATCTTTTCCAGTGTTGCTGTGTGTGTTTATACCTATTTGTATATAAGTTATATATACTACATTTCTTTTCTATAGAATTTTATAGTTTTTACGGTTTGACAGTTCTATTACGTTTAGTAAAAAATGTAATACAAGGCTTAGTCTTTTACACAAGTGTCCCTCCTTCCTTTGGTTTTTTTTTGGTCCGGCCGGAAAAATTTTCTGATACGTGTCCAATTGACCAAATTTGGCCTAAAAATCCCCCATTTATTTCCTGGGGGCTGCCGCCCCCAGACCTTTGCGACTTTGCGGCTTACTATTCTTTGTTATTATTTTTCGTCAAAGCCTATGCATGTATACACGTGTTAGCTCATGCTATGAGTACATGTCTGATAGTCTCTGATGTGACGTTACCATCTTTTGTTTTAATTGTTCTGAAGGAAAAAAAATTCTGATACGTCTCCAGTTGACCAAATTCGGTCTAAAAATTGGAAAAATCGCCAATTTTTTATCTGGAGTTCGCCGGCTTCAGAGCCCTGCAACTTTGTGGTTCAGTAATCTTGCGTTTGTAAAGCGTCTTATTAGAGTCAAAATTAATAAAAAGTTTATTTTAACCCATTATAAAAAATTGAAAAGTCATTCCCCCCGAAATTGTTTTCTGGGTACGCCACTGGTGATACATACTGTTTTTATCATGAACTTTTCACACAATAAGCTATGTAGGTATTCAGCAGCATTGCATAAGCCTTTACGCAACACACTAAGTTCTTCACCTGACAAGGGCAATCGAACTGTCAAGTAATGAAAATCAGGGCCGATCATGGCCGGTCCGGGCGGGCCTACGTCGACGCCCAATCAGGGCCGGCCCTGATCTCATCTCTACTCTAGCCCTTGCGCGATCCTATTGCGCGATGCCTGCGAGGCCCTTGCGCTATCCGATTGCGCGATCTGGGTAGATAGGTGGGGGTGGTTGGATGGCCTCGCGCAAGATACATAGCTTTCGCGATGCCTACGCGGCCCTTGCGCGATCCTATAGCACGATCTTAGTAGACGGGTGGGGGTATTAGCTGGCAGAGCCATACGTAAGGGGGGAGGGGCCCTTGATTTGATTAGGAAATGTTTTGCATGCCCTCCATCGGTTTAAACGACATATAGGTGGGAGGAGTGGTAGCAATATCCGCGCGCACTCGTAAGTGGTAAGGGGGGGCTAAAAATTTAGTGCATTTGTGAGACTTACACAGAGTGCAACCCGTCATGTTACTACTTGAATGATGGGTGGGAGAGCAGCGAGGCCATCTTAGTGAAAACCTTTCTAGTCATAACGCAAAAAATTTCGTCAGGCAACTAGTGATTTACCCGGACGGAAGTTTGGGTCCTATTGGGGTTGACATACCAATTTTATTTTAAACGTGAATCCTACAGGTTGGAAAGTACATACGTAGCATTTGAGCTTCATGACAGCTGTTGGACACTAGAAAAAACCAAAAGTTAAGAAACGGCCACTTTGGAACGTAGACAAAAAATAAAACCCTAGCCTTGAATAAAGCCCCAGGTAAGCCTCTCACGAAACAATAAAGCCCCAGCCTTGAATAAAGCCCCAGCCTTGAATAAAGCCCCAGGTAAGCGTTTCACGAAACAATAAAACCCCAGGGGCTTTATTCGAGGTAATACGGTATATTTATACCGTAATCAAGGGTTCTGTTATAATTTGAGGGAAAGAATTTTTAGGGTCCAATTGCGCTGCGGATGGCTAAGAAAGCTCTGAATCGTGGCTCCGAAGTGGACATCAACACGGGACTGTTTATTGAAGAATCGTGCTATGCTCAAGTCATTCCCACCAAGGACAGAATTGAGGGACTGAAAGCATTCAAGGAAAAACGTCCCCCTCAGTATAAAGGGGAATAGACATTTTTTGGGGGACTAGATAACATATAGCTCAATTTTTAGTACCAACTTTGGCGTTCGGTTAATATATAAATCATTGGATTTGTAATTGTACCCAACTGTATGTTAGTAGTGTAAAGTTAAGGCTCGATTCATACTTGCAGCTGTTTCTGCGTTGAAATGGTAAAATACGAAATATCGCAAAGATTTGGAATCAGATGTGGCGGTATTTTATGATTTCGTTGTCTGAAGGGATAGGAAAGGAATCAACCCTAAGTATTAAAATAATCATGTCTATATAGCTCTTGATATAGCGTATTTATTAATGTCGAGTAATCAGTAAATTATTTTTAAATGATGGTTGCGACTTTTGGGGGTCAGGTTAGAGTTCTGCCCGGCCTGTAGCGGGCCCGGGGCCCGGCCCGGCTCGTGTTTTCACGAGTAGGCCCGGCCCGTAAAACTCCGGGCCCCGGTCCGTGCGCCCGCCGGGCCTAGAAGTCCGCAAGCCCAGAGCCGTCTCGAGCTTCAGCAGCGTATGAACAATTCCTGCATTGCATATTATGTTGATTTTTACAAGCGCGCAGGCACTTATACTACTACACTCAGACGCACACACAATGCATTTTCTCACTTGATGAAGTCTATGCCGGTCCAGCCCGCGGGCTCCGAGCCGGCCCGCGGGCCTCGCGCCAATCGGCCCACAACGACCCGGCGGGCCGGCCCGGAAGCGCGCTACTCGGCCCGTCCCGGAAAATTTGATAGTGACAGAGCTCTAGGTCAGATCCTCAGATGAACGTAAGTAGCACTGGATGATTTTTTATCCTTGCTAAATTTGGTAGTTGTCACCACAGATGTAAAAGAGGGGGGCAAGCCCCCCCCCAGATTTGAGATACCAGGACAAGCCCCCCTCAGATTTGACTCACCGGGACAAGCCTTCCTCCGTGATGCTCAAAGAAAGGTGCCCGAACACTCAAAAATAGCCCCAGATCGCTGTAAAATGCTTCAAAAATGAGCAAAAGCGAAAAAATTTCCAGAACTTTTTGGCCCCCTTTTTTGGCAAAAATTCGAAATTTTTGCGTTTTTGTCCGCTCGATCCCCCGAAAAATCGGGACAAGCCCTCCTAAAATTTTAAAAATTCTGGGACGATTTTTGTGCCGTAAAATCGGCCCTCTAAGGGCACACGGACAAACGGACGTAGGGCATGCGGGCAAAGCCAGTTTCGTCCGTTTTTCAATTCATACTTTTTAGGGCAAACGGATATAGGGACGTACGGACATACGGATGTACGGACAAAGGTGCAATTCATACTTTTGAGCCTATGTCCGTTTGTCCGTACGCCCTAGAATTTCGGCAGAGTTGAACTGAATTTTAGTTTGCCGAAAGTGCAATTGTGCCGTTTAGTACGGATAAACTTACATACGACTGAAGGGCAAACGGGCATTCGGCTGAAAGGACGAAAGTATGAATTGAACCAGCCGCTCTGCCTTTCAGTTTGAATATACGTCCGTTCATCCGTTTGCCTGTTTGTCCCAATGTCCGCAGAGAAGTAGTATGAACCGACCCTAAATGTTACCACTTGAACCCCTGAAATTTTAGACTGGGGCTATTTTATGATCCTCATCTCTGGGGCTTTACTCAAGGTTGGAGTTTTATTCAAGCCCGGGCTTTATTTGAGGTAATACGGTTATATACATTTTTAAGAAACCGAGCGCTACATTGATTTTGCATTCATGCGGTGCACATTCGCACAGCCCTTTGGATTTATATCCCAAACAGGTGTCTACTTTTATTACTCTTTCTTCTTAGCACCCTCTACAAGACCTTCCATTTCACTGCATGCTGGGAAACATAAAGATGTTGTCTTTTGCTTGTGCAGTGTTTGAAATAATATGAAAGGAAAAATTGAATAATTCTCGTGGTGCCCTTTAAGGATAAAATAGTATTATTCTAAACTGAATTTTAAATATTTCATGAAATTGCAAATTTTGTGTTAATAATTGATAGCCAAGATATAATCGGCTCTCGAGATATTATGTACTTGAAATTTGCTGAACTTCAGTCTAACCTTTCAATTTTTCCGAGAACAGCCTTCATTTTTATCTCTGCCTAAACTACATCATGAATACTACAACACATGTCACTGCATTTGGCTCTGCAACGTGGCGACTGTATACGGTAAATACCGTTTTCTTTATACAGGGCATATTTCAAGTCTCTTCTAATATCATCATCCTGTTGGCAGTCTACAAAAGCAAGGATCTTCATAAACGTGAATACGTCTATATCACTGCGCTGGCTATTAGCGATTTGCTTTGCGGGCTAAATCAGTTTTTAAACGGTTTGGTACGGTCGATTTTTTCAGTTTTTGGCACAAATTTTCTTCGCGTCAGTCGCGAGGAGTGCCTGCTGCGGCCAATGATCCACTTTGCACTCATGAGCGGTTTTACCACGCCAACGCTGCTGTTATTGATCTCAGTCGATCGATTAGTCGCCTGTGCATCCATCAAGACTTACATGAAAACCAGCACAAAGTCAAACCTTTTGTTCACTGTTTGTGTGTTTATGTTCAGCTTTTCGCTATACATGTTTTCTGTTCTCTCTACTGTGACATCTAATTATCGTAGCCCACTTTCTCACAATAACTGTCCATTGAGTTTTGTCGTAACGCCATTCGTCAATTTGATTTACTGGAACTACCAACTTGTTGTTTCGTTGCTGTCTGTATTTGTCTATGGAGTTGCTTTAGCGTTTGTTAGGGGAGCAGTCAAAACTGAGAACACTTCAAGCGAAACTAAAGTAAACTTGCAACGCCAAGTGAAAGTCACCAAAACGTTAGCCTGGGTCAGCTTGTGCACGCTGCTCTTGTTTGTAATTCCAGGTCTATTGCTGTATTTCACTCTTGTGTTCGTTCGCGTGCTTCCTCTATTTTTCAGTAACTTGGCTCAGTTTTGGTGGATTCTGATGAACATCAATTCGGCTAACAACATCGTCATTTACTTTGTGAAGAACGAAAAGTTACGTGCGGGAATACTGAAATTATTCGCCAACCGTTTGGGTGGATCTAGTGTGATGTCTGTCAGTGCCATAAGAAGTCTTTGATTGAGCTGTTCGTGTAGCAACTAAACAAAAATACTCGTGTTTCAATGACGGTTCGTCATAATATTAAACTTGTACAATTTGCTTCTGAATTTTATTTTTGTATTTTCACAAAGTTTTGTCTTGTTAATTTAGTGGATATTGCTAAAGTTTGAGTGTTTGCGGAGGCTGACGAACTGTTTTAACTAAAGCGTATCCAACATAGTGTGTTATCCAGGCCGAGACTATCGTAGTTCGTAGTATCGTGTCACACCTGGTACATTTGCACGGCAACCCCCTACTTGATAAAATTTCCCGCACTGTCCAAACTCCAAACTAGATATTGGCCAATCTGATATCTTGCTTGTTTTGTTGATCTTCTATGTATGTCCATATTGTGTGATGTCTGGCTTACAAGTTACAACCAAATTCTAACACGCTTTTCTAAGCCAAAGTATTTCTACGTGTAGCGCCGCTGATTTTGTAGTAACAATGCGTGGACGAGTGGTCACTGGTCAGTAGCGCCACTGCAGGAATTGTCTGCAATTTCTGTTTTGAACTGAAATTTTTGTCAACAAGTAGTTTTGGCAACAATTACATGTTTCTGGCCGAATTTTTTAAGGTTTTACAGTAGCTTTAAGCAACTGTAGCAGGTATTATTACTTTCTAGTATCGCAATACACACTGAAGGCGAAGTTGAATTTGGCGAAATGTGAAGGGTTAACAAGATCGTCTGCTGAGTGAGAAGTGTACCTCCTAATTGAGTACTGATCAGTGATCATGACCTTGGAGTGTCTATATTCCGCAGGAAATATTGAACGAGGCCATAACCGCGCATTAGAGCAAGGTTTTGGCAACAAGTGAAGCATGAAAAAAATGAAGCTCTGTTTGTCTAGAGTGGCCAGTGCGAATGCAATGCGAATGCAATGCACTGAAGTCTCAAAAGTGTAAGGCTCGATTCATACTAACAGCCTTATGTCCGTTCAGCCTGCAGATTGACGTCACTAGCGGGAGCAGCCTAGTGCAGTGGATCAGCCAGCGCATGTGACGTCATTATTTTGTCATTTTGTCGGCTGAACGGACATACGGCTGCAAGTATGAATCGACCCTAAGAAATATAGTTAACTATAGTGCATTAAAGATATTATGTTAGCTGCCGATCGGCTAGTTTAACTAATCATCGTTTTTGTTCAAAATAAACTGTGGTGGCAACAGCTACTAATAACATATAGGTATGTGTCCACGGTCGTTGATTTAAACGTTGTAAAATTCTTTAGTAAAATTATATTACATTTCAGCTAAGCTCTAATTGTTTTTTCGTGTTTTTTAATAGTTACTGCTTGCTGAGTCGCTTCACATTTCAGCTAAGCTCTATGGGTGGATTTCACAAAGGTGGTTTTACTAAACCATGGTTTTACGTACGTTTTTATATGATTTGCACATGATTTCATTACGAAATATAAGCTGATTCGTTACGAATTTAGTAGATTTTCTTAAACCATGGTTTTAGCGCAGTTGAAATCTGAGCAAAACAGAGACCTGCTATGCTGCAGGTTTCAAATTTCAACTGCACTAAAACCATGTTTTAAGAAAATCTACGAAATTCGTAACAAAATCAGGCGATATTTCGTAATGAAATTATGTGCAAATCATATAAAAAAGTACGTAAAACCATGGTTTAGTAAAACCAGCTTTGTGGAATCCACCCTATATGTTTTTTCGTGTTTTTCAATAGTTACTGCTTGCTGAGTCGCTTCACAGTATTTACGTTTCAGTAGACTCTGCTTTACATCATCCTCTACTGAACGGCCGGTTTAGCTCAGTTGGTAGAGCGTCCGACTCTTAATCGGAAGGTTGGTGGTTCGAGCCCACTCTGACACCGACAGTCACTTTTAGAAAATTCATCATACCGCTCTTCTGCACTGCAGGCAGTCAGGCATTACAGAATACGGCAGCTGATTGACCTACCTGCCCTTCCTTCCAGTGTTACTCAACACTGGAAATTTGACCTACCCAAAAATGCATTATATATATATATATATATATATATATATATATATATATATATATATATATATATATATATATATATATATATATATATATATATAAAAAAGGCATTCACACTCAACAAAGGTTCCCTACCCCTTTTGGTTTCTGCTTGTCTAATTTATAATCATGTTTGTTTAGTACATAAGTACATGTATACGAAAACTATTTAAGCCCAACCTATTGTTAGTATTTTTGTGTGTGCCCCCTGCAAATTACTGTATCTGTCACATTCGGTGTTTTCTTTATATTAAACCGATTTCTATGCCAATCATTGCGTTTTCATGTGTTTTTTAGCTTAGGGTTCACATAGACTTTATAGAGTTTTCCGGATAGTTAGGGGCTACAATTGGTTCAACTTTTCAAAATTGAAACGTAGGGGCAATTCGAAAACCTGAACCCGAATCGTGGGCTTATTTTCGTCTGAGACCCCCTACACTTTAAGTTGGCCAAGTTGGCCAACTGAATTTGGCCAAGTTAGCCATTTTTAAGTTGGCCAACTGAAGTTGGCCAAGTTAGCCATTGAAGTTGGCTGAGTTCGCCAAGTCAGCTGGCCAACTTGACCATTTCTAATAGCACAAGACCAGGACGGTGTGCCCCCGGATGTGCCCTCAAAATTTTTTAAAATAATTTTTAATGTCTTTTCAGATTCATTTATTTCTCATCATCTAGGCACAACAGTTAACAATTTTTCGAAACAAAACTAACTAACCAACTACGTATATACATCAACTGATTAAGTTGGCCAAATTTGGCCATGTAGGACACTACACTTGGGCCCACTTTCCCGTAAGCCGCCTCCTCTGTATGGGTTGGGTAATTTTTATTCCGCCTAGAGGCGGAATTTTTGGATTCATATTTTATCACCAAGAGTACAAAGTCGTTGCAATGAGCCACTACAGGGCCTATGCTTACCATAGGCCTAGTATATGGCCTTTTTTTATTTGCCAATGGGGGCGTACATTGAGATTTTAACTTAAAATTGACGCAAAATACTGTAAATACAATGTTGTGTGCATTATTTTAAGCTTGGTGAGAATTTTGAATTTTTAACTACGTATATATGTATTTTTCCAACGCTGATTTTAATTTTCCGCTTCGCCCCCCTTGGTTGTCTGCAACTTGACAAACAGTTTGGAGATTGGCCAGCCAATCTAATGCTTATGCAAATTTGTTGGATGTTCTGAGCGAATCAGCAGTCTTCTAGTCTACGTACATGATAAAACAGCCAATTATGTACATAGCTTGAAGTGGGTGGAACTATCACAGTGGAATATGCAAATTAGTTGTTTTGGATAAGTAGTAAGACAGTCAGTTTGACGCCGTGAGTGGGGGTGGGAGGCAGCAAGACAAGTCAACAGCGTTCCGCTGGCTGGTAATTTTTGGGATATTTTTAGACATTCGAATTCTTTCTAAAAGGCACTGCGGACTGCAACTCCATCAATATGGGGGCCAGAAAGAGTAGGACACTTTTAGGCTGGACCGATTATTGTCTTTTTCCACAAAATAAAGTGACCGTGTGAGACTATCAAATGAACAAGCTGAGTGCGCTTTGGTCCAAAAAGTGATATTATATTTCCGACAAAATTATTATAATTTATTAGAGATCGGCCGCTAAGCCAAGTGTCGGCCCCGGGCCGGCCCGGGCCCGGCCCGGGCCCGGCATCGGCCCGCGGCCCGCCACCGGCCCCGGGCCGCGTGGCAGCGGGCCGGCCCCGGGCCGGCCCGGGGCCGTTGCAGTCGGCCCGGGGCCGGCCCGGTCGGCCCGGTCGGCCCGGTCGGCCCGGTCGGTCCGGTCGGCCCGGTCGGCCCGGCCGGCCCGGTCGGTCCGGTCGGCCCGGTCGGCCCGGTCGGCCCGGTCAGCCCGAACCGGCCCCGCTGTTTGCTGGGAATCGGCCCGGGGCCGGCCCGGTCGGCCCGGTGGGCCCTTGTTGGCTTGATTAGTCACAAAGCCTGCTAAAATCCAAGAACGACTGTAGCATACTAATAATTTACATAGAACTGTAACCTTTTACACTACAAACACAAAGCTGCCCCTTAAAGTAGCAGTGTTATTCCCCAAGCTGTTGCTTTGATAAGTTAGCGCGAGCTCTTGGGCCTCGCTTGCTGTGGAATGAATAAATGAATAGCATGACTTTCTATATCTCACGTTCATAGTTTTAGTGTGCCAGCGGCGGTCAACTTACATGAAGATCCCAGATTATTTTGTGTTTCAACTGACGTGGAAAATAGCTATTTTTTATGCGGTGACAAACTATTACGACAAAAAATCGGTATACCAATGGGAACTAATGTAGGCCCGTTTATTGCTAACTTAGTACTTTTTGGCTTTGAATTTAATTACGTCAAAGAAAATCTATTAAAAAATAACAACAACTACAAAAAACTCAAACACGTGTATAGATACATTGATGATATTACACTCCTCAATGATGATGACATATTTAACGAAATATATAAAGATATTTATCCAGATAGTTTAACACTTAAAAAAATTAATAGCACTAATGAGAAGGCGGATGTACTTGACATGACTATCAATGTTTCCGAACATAAATTTTGCGTTAGCATCTTTGACAAACGTGATGATTTTAATTTCACTACTATTTCGCTCCCGGATCTCACTGGAAATATGTCCAGTAATTGTGCTTATAATACGTTCCGAAACGAATTGATTCGCTTCTGGAAAGTATGTAGTAACGTTATTGATTTCAAATTTCGAACCAATAGATTAATTGACAACCTGCTTTGTAAGGGATATAGCAAGAGACGTCTTAGAACCTCATTTATTACTACTTGTGCTAAGTTAAGCATCCATAAGAAATATGGCTTTATATCTCCTGAACGTTTATTCTATGGTTAATACTTATTTTCCTTTACCTACTGTCTTTTATTTTACTAACATGCACCTAGATGAGGCGACTGGCGACGAAACGAATTTTATTATACTTTTTACATTTTTTGTTTTTATTAATTCAAAAAGCATGTCCCTGGCGGTAGCTCCACTGATGAGTCGCCTACCCACCAGGTGTACGGTCTGGAAGAAGTCGCAATCACTACTAATTTTAGTATAAGTGCACTCTTCATACGTAATAACCATAACACATACCACTTTTAGTTTGTAGTATCAACTGTTTTGTATTAGTTTTATTTTCTATGGCCAATATCACACTTTATTTATTTATTAATGTGTGTACTCTTGTTCTAGCCATGGCCAGCAACCCGTCCACCCCCAGCCCCAATTCCGGTACTCCTACTGCGTCAGCGTCGGCTAGATCTACTACAGGTAGACTAAATTAATTGTGAATCAAACTAAAACTTGACTCAAAACCTTATCTAAACCAGCTTACACACCCCCCCTTACCCAACCAATCAACTCCCCTATTCCATAAAATAAAAACCCCCATTTTAGTTTACTACTTTCAATTAATTTATTTTTAGTAGGCTAAAATTCACTCTCTCTCTTAAATTTCTATAGGTGGTTCGTAGTTTGGTGGCTGAGTGCTTCTCGCTCTTTCTACGTTTCACTTGCGTTTTCACGCTTAAAATAATTTATTAACTAATTTTTCTATGCCTACTATCTACCTATGCATCCAAGAAACTAATTAAACTACACCTTTCCCCTCCCCTTTTTCCCCAACCCCATACCCCACCTCTTATACCAACCCTAACAACATATACCCCATTCATTATACTTTTTGGATTTTATTTATTATATATATTAGTTAGTTGGTATAATTCTATTTATTTATGTATATACTTATTCTATCCCACCCAGCTTCGGCTGTTGGTGATTATTCTATCCCACCCAGCTTCGGCTGTTGGTGTTTATTTTATCCCACCCAGCTTCGGCTGTTGGTGATTAATCTATCCCACCCCATTTTACTGCTGGTGGTTTTGCTTAGTGTTAATTATTCTATCTGAATCTATCACTAACGGTATATTCACACCTTAGTATCTTGTATCCCCTTTATTTTCTACAATCTTATTATTATCACGTTACAAATTTAAAATGTAAAACTTTACCTCTTACCTATACCGTTCGTGATAATTATACGTTCCATTTACTTCTTCTAATTAATCAAAAAAAATTTTATAGACAAGCGAAAACGGGCAGCCGAACTACGTGCGCTTGCTGACCGAGGCGATGCCGAGCTCGAGCTTGAGGAGCCTAGCAATGCCAAGAATCCCAGACTTGACAACCAGTCCGATACTGTCTCGTTCGAACATCAGCTTAAAGCGATTGAGCTCCGAGTTAGCCAGTTGGAACGAACTGTACGATACAATGAACAGAACAGCAAAAATCATAACATTGTCATTCGAAACATGGCTCCTGAGGCCAACGAATCTCCTGAGAGTTTGTTCGAAAATGTGATGAAATTTATTCGAAACGAGATTTTGCCATCTGATGTCAAAATTCGCAACTGTGATGTAAAAGTAATTCACAGGTTTCGCTCTGGGCAAAATGGCGTTAGGCCTATTGTGGTGGCGTTTTACTGTCCTAAATTCGTCCATACTATCATGGACCACTGCAAACGTCTTAAAAATTTCAATCTCAACCGTAAAAAACTTAAATTGCCACCAATTTCGGTGTCTCGGCATTTCGAGAAATGCAAAACTGATATGTTGGGGTATCTTAATCATGTGAAGAATCAGCTGATAAACCAAAAGGTTTGTTCAGCTAAATCTGTTAAGGTTAATGATGCTCCTTTCGACCCAGTTATTACTATTAATGATGTAGATTATACCGTATACAATCTACCGGATAAGTACACATCACTCGCCGGGCATAAGTTCGGTCAGTAAGTGGTACTTGTCTACAGAAAGGACGTATTCCCTACCTGTACTGTTTATCGGTGTACGGGCCGTGCACTTAAACTTTGATTATAGTGTTCATAATTACTTATCATTACTTATACACTCACACTTATTTCTATTTCTAATTTTCATCACACTAATATATTTTTAAACACTAATACTATTTAATCTTTTAGTTTTCATAGAAAGTTATTTTACACATAATAAACTATAATTTATGAAACCTATTTACTAACGGTAACACTAACTTTTAAAACTAAGCTAATTTGTTTAATAACAAAAGTTATAAGAAAATTATATCAAATTTAATGATTGAGTCATAGACCTAAAAATAAAAAATGGCTATATTTAGTTACATTAATTACAGCTTATCATTGATCTAACCTAATATCTATCAGATTTTCTAAAAAACACTTGTTTATTGGCGCTATTGAATTAGTATTTTCTTATTATTATTATGCCAGATAGCCATTTTTTTAATAAAATTCATATGAATCGTGAACTTTAAGTACATTTACAGGCGGGAGAAAAGTAGAATGTATACGGTTTCTGGTATCGGAATTGTGACCTTTAACCTGTTGGTTGTTGCTGAATCATAATGGGTACTAATAAATTATTTGAACAGTTGCCAGCGTCCTTAAATTGAATTTTATCGACTTAATCGTA
The DNA here is from genome assembly GCA_030248245.1 of Trissonchulus sp. WLG1_4. NCBI lineage: Eukaryota > Metazoa > Nematoda > Enoplea > Enoplida > Ironidae > Trissonchulus > Trissonchulus sp. WLG1_4. Next base: position 3,092 of record JASANF010004503.1, on the reverse strand, counting down.
TTGTGTCTGTCCGGTTATTCCGGTTTGATATCCATCAAAACTATCCGGCGCTCTTATGTGTATAAGTATAGTTGGATTTTCAATAGCGCTTACGGATAATTTGTAACTTAGTAAGGTTACTAGTACCTGAATTCATTGAAGACTTGTGGATCCTATGGGTCTAATTCCCATGGGTGGTAGATCTTCAATGCTTTATTAGTCGAATGTAACCTTTTGGTTAGATCTGGTTTAACTATCGCCCATGCCACGGGTAGATAGGCTATGCTTACCAAAAGGCAACGGGTTTTGGGACGATGCACCCTACTTATATTGGGCACGGTTATTGGACATATTTATCATAAGCATCCCCTAGGTGGCTTCTTACGTTTCGGTCCGGGCGTAAGGTAAAATAGGTCCAGTTTTGGTGCAAATACTATGAAACCATGTAACAGTCGCAAGTGCTTAACATGCAACTACGTGGACGCTTGCACTACCTTCAGTGACGCCTACTCTAACAGACAACATAATATTACTAACTATCAGCCACAAGCCATTTTGGATTGCAGCGCCACTAATATTATATACTTAATCACTTGTAATGACTGCAATATTCAATATGTTGGTGAGACCAAAAGATCTTTGAGAGAACGTTTCGGAGATCACAGGAGATCTATAGAAAGTAATAGCATTGGTTGCAAATTACTTTCTACACACTTCAAATCTGGAACTTGTAAGAAATACTCTGTAAAAATTATAGAAAAACTAGCTGATCATGATGACGATGAGGTTGATAAAGAAAAAAGATTAGAAAGAGAAGATTATTGGATCAAAACACTTCGCACAAGATTCCCATACGGACTAAACGATCGTATTAGAAAAGAAAATTCTAATTTATCTATTTATAGTCATTTCAACAAAATTGAACGATACAGTCACCAACGAGGCAAAAAGAAGACTCGTCAACTCAGAAAACAAAACAACGATATTAATAAATTTATTAGCGACATGATTCAAACGATAAAAACCGACATCAAAGCATTCAGATCTAAAATAATCAGCATAATCTTCGCTATGGACAAGCAATCAATTAGCCTGCTGTATGCTAAACTAATGGACAAGTATACGGATGAACACCTCAGTATAGTTAAAGATTTATGTAGATTTAAAATTATTAATAGACGAAATTCTGTGAATTGTTCGAAGGAAGGAAGACGAGCAAAGATTTTAATGCATTATTGCAATCCTAGCTGTGAAAATATTAATCTTTACAAGATATTTAAATGTGACACTATTAGCAAACTTTGGCCTGAATCGGCAGACGAAAAATTATCGTGTCCTATGACAATATACCGATACGACAAAACAATTGGATCATTATTTTTTAACTATAGGCAAACTATACAAAACATTTCCGTCGACCAATGGATCATGGAGCAAAAAAGTTGCGATTGTACTAATTCGCCACACTCAGATGCTTTCCATAAACATATAATTACAGGCGACACTACAGTAATTGAAGATAGCATTATTCAAGGACTCCTTAACAAAGGAACTAAATATCGACTACCAAGACCGACTAACAAAGATGAAGTTATTGTGGCTCTTGATGATGCTCTTGATGATTACTTGACCAAAATATCAGATAAAAAGAAATACGATATTACTAGCTTCCGAGATTGGAAATATAATGTCATTGCCCTAGCCGATAAGCAACTAACTGATAATAAGTTCATAAGAAAAGAAAACAAACCCATCAATGTTCTAAAACTCAAGAATAAAATCAAAGAACTGCAAGATAGATTTGTCTTCACTGTTGTCGACAAAGCTTCCCAAAATTTTGCAATTGTTGCAAAGTTTTTTATATTAATAAATTGCTGGAAGAAATGGGAATTACTAAAAACAGCCACACTTACGAAGTGGTTAATAATATCACTACTGACTCATTGATTGATAAACTATCTACAGAATCCTCTTTGTACGGTTTCAATGTGACGATGGACGACAAACAACTACCATTTGTTCAAATGATACCTAAATTTCACAAAAACCCAATTGGATTCCGAACTATTATTTCTAGTGCCAAATCGTGCACAAAACCAATGTCTCGTGCTTTAAGTTTTGGATACAAGAAAATCCAGAAAAAAGTAGAAAATTATTGTAATAGCTTACATTCTAGTCAATGGAATATATCTCCATACTGGATCATCGATAGCAATAAACGAATACTTGATGATATTGACGAATTGAACAGAAGCAAAAAAGCAAAAACTATCAATACTTATGACTTTGGTCAATTATATACCAATCTTGTACACGACGACATTATGACGTCAATGGAAATTGTACTGAAAATTGCCTTCAATAAACAGTCTAGACTGGCCTTACATGGCAACTATGCTAACTGGTTTTCTAACTACACTAATGGTGTTGGTACCGATAAAGAACTAATGCTAAAACTAACTCGCTGGATCGTGGAAAATAGCTATTTTTTATGCGGTGACAAACTATTACGACAAAAAATCGGTATACCAATGGGAACTAATGTAGGCCCGTTTATTGCTAACTTAGTACTTTTTGGCTTTGAATTTAAATACGTCAAAGAAAATCTATTAAAAAATAACAACAGCTACAAAAAACTCAAACACGTGTATAGATACATTGATGATATTACACTCCTCAATGATGATGACATATTTAACGAAATATATAAAGATATTTATCCAGATAGTTTAACACTTAAAAAAATTAATAGCACTAATGAGAAGGCGGATGTACTTGACATGACTATCAATGTTTCCGAACATAAATTTTGCGTTAGCATCTTTGACAAACGTGATGATTTTAATTTCACTACTATTTCGCTCCCGGATCTCACTGGAAATATGTCCAGTAATTGTGCTTATAATACGTTCCGAAACGAATTGATTCGCTTCTGGAAAGTATGTAGTAACGTTATTGATTTCAAATTTCGAACCAATAGATTAATTGACAACCTGCTTTGTAAGGGATATAGCAAGAGACGTCTTAGAACCTCATTTATTACTACTTGTGCTAAGTTAAGCATCCATAAGAAATATGGCTTTATATCTCCTGAACGTTTATTCTATGGTTAA
>JASANF010004502.1:0-28219 GCA_030248245.1 Trissonchulus sp. WLG1_4 | reverse complement strand
ACTCGGAGTTTCACAGAAACATGCGAATAAACCACTTATAGCACGCCAACTAGTGCCATAACCCATACTTATCACATGGCCTAGTGAGGGTCATCATAATGACCTGTGTGCCGCAACAGGAAAAAGTTTCCAATTCGTTACTGGTAACGAACATTCGTTACCAGAAAAAGACGAAAGCTTCGTCCAAAAGGACAAAGGTTTGTCCTAAAAGATGAAGCTTGGTCCAAAAAGACGAAAAAAGACGACTTGTACATTAGACATGTGTAAAAAACTTTATCCAATTCAACAGTCACACTTTGAAATCCAAAGAACTAACCACAGCTTTTGAATCTTCAGTTCCAAAGCACAATTCCTGATACATTCCCTTGTCAAGCTCCTTTTGCCACTTTTCTCCAAGTTTAGTTTGATATTTGCCAGGTGGCAGGACTTCGTTATCTGGTATATTTTGCGCAAAATATTTATAGGCTACTTCATCCATAGTATAATTGACTCCAGGCTCATTCGGGATTTCTACGCTGGATCTGAATCCATGACCGAAACTAAAATAAATAAGAGAGCTTTTGTATTTCAGTTACTAAAGTAGACTAATCATTATGCTGCTACGTAAAATCAAATTAACTTGAAAAGCGTTCAAAACATATCTTAAACTGTTACATACTGTAGTCCCCATGTGCTGATGACGAATTCAGTTGAAACCAATCTGTAATTTTACCAACTAAACACTGAGCAGTTAGAAAATGCATCAAACTGAACTCTTGTTCGCCACTGATTTTTGATATAAACTTTCTGCGATGAGACTACTTAAAATGCTACACTACATACAATTTTAAAGGTCTTGTATTGGAGTTAGCCGTTGAATTGTGTTAAAATACTGTACCTTAATACAACATTAGCGCCCATGAGATTAGCAAACATTTCTGGGGTGGGATTGGCGGCGCAGGTGGCCAGGCCTGGAATCCTGGGGTAATATTCCGTGATCACAAAACACATTTCTTGGGTTGTACTGTAGCCACCCTACAAATATATAAAAAGCTTGGGAGGCCAATATTGTAGACGAAAGAATTTGGTTAGAATGATAAAGGGCTGATTTACATGTTGAAATGTACATGTCTTCTTTTTACTGCCAGTGTAGCTACCTAAGTTTTACTTAGATTAGTTTTATGGTTTTATTAATTCTTTTCAAGAGAAGCTAAGAATTTGTTAATATATAGGATATAAACTATCCCAAGCAAATTGATGAATATAATTAATTCGGATTTGAGTATACCAGTGAAAAGATGAAGTTATGTTTGTTAACACACCTATGCTTATTAACCAAAATTGGTAGCACAGTAACTTACATAATTAACGACGTTCTGAGCCAAGCATTTCAACAGCACCGGTGGCGCAGTGGGTTTTGTATATATTTTTGTTACTTCGAACCAGTAGTCCCCAGTTTGATTCTGGATCGGTGTAGCTTTTTCTATTTTTCTGACTTTATTTTTTCACAGTGCAAAAAGAATTAATCTTTATAATTGCTTCGCAATAGTACTACTTGCGGCTGCGTACTGTATGTGCAATCAATGATACATTAAGTACAGTTGTAATCAAAGTTAAATATTATTTTAGCGCCAAATTTGGAACGTTGTCGTTAACAAGCAAAATTTTACTGCAAAATTAATCCAGTGAGTGAGATGGGTGAACGTGTGGCTACATTAGGCCTGTTGCGCAGCAAAACCTAATCTCAAACCAAAGTGAATTTTACCTAATAATCAAAATCTGAAGCGTACACCATTAGAAGATCCTATAAAAAAATGCAGAATAAACTAATGAAACTAAATTTAAGTGCGCTTATTTCTAAAATAGTGGCTGTCAAAAATGATTGGGTAATAAAATAGTTGCTTTGAATTCAAGGCATAATGGCAAAATTTTATTAAAAAAATCACTAGCTAGCCCCATTTTTAGCTGCAACTAAAGCTAAAATTTTTCACTCAACGAAATCCTATGACACCCAAAAATTTTTGGTTTACGGACCTTCACCTGACTCGACCCAAAACTTGATTTGACCCGCTTTCATCTGGGTCAGCACAAAACCAAAATTATATTAAATTACTGACAGATTCCGCAAATTTCTGCACCGATTATAAATGGTTTCATTAAGATCAATGTGTTATGTATGTATCAATGTATTTAATATTTGTGTAATTTTTAGGGTATAAATTATTAGTTTTTTAAAAAATTAAAAAATCTAAGTTATATTTAGTTACAAAATATTTATCATAAAATTAGCATTTAAGAAGTGGCTCGTCCTGTGCTTGAACCAGGGACCTCTCGCACCCAAAGCGAGAATCATTGCAGTCGACCAACGAACTATTGAAGTTGAAATGTCAAAAATTGAGCATGAGTTGCGGCACTTAGGTAATTACTACAAACAAACTACCAATAAACGAATTAACAATATTAGCATTAGCATGAATGCATCGTTTACTTGCCCTTTTCTGCAATAAAAGCTGTAGGTAATTTTGAATGTGTGAAGTTCACACCAAATACAGATTAGTTCCATCGTGATTTCAACTAGCAGGACTTCTTTGCGGTTGAATCGGGTTGGCTCAAACGGTAGAGCATCCGATCTGTAATCGTTTGGGGGTGGTTCAATTTCACCCTTGCCAAATAACTTATGCTAAATTGCTGCACAGCGTTAATTTAGAGAAAGTCAGTGTTAATTTGAGTACCTGCACTTCCAGTGTTATTTAACAATGGAAAGGTAGACCTTCCAGTTCCAGTGCTATTCAACACTGGAATGGTAGGCCTGTCAGTGCTATTTAACACTAGACCTTCGACCTACCCAAAATAACAGGTAATTCTCTTCATTACAGCTTCTGCAAATCCTATACAAACTAAGTATAAAGTACCTGTTGCGATATGGCGCAACAGGAAAAACTAAGTGATGTCACTTCACGTATTTAGACCAACTAGACGCACTAGACTTGCACTAATATTAATATTTAATTAAATAAATAGAAAGCATTCATCAACCATTTTAGTAACTTAAGCAAACTGCACAACAAATACACATCAAAAATATATTTGAGATGCAAAAATACTGTTAAAATGTTTGCTCTGTAATTTTTCTTTAGTATCAATCAATCAATTTTTTAAATAACTCACAAGGGGAGCAAGGCGGTTCCTACAAGAAGCATATATACTTGGCCGAATAGCACAAGCATATATGCGGGTCTCCCTGTTAAATTGGGGGTCCTCAATTCTTTATAACCTTACTCGTTTGCTTGTGCTTCATGCACTTTAATCGTATTTCTAAGCTGCACATATATATTGTTGACTGTTAACATTTCAAAAGACTTTCATACACCCATAATACATACATAAACTAAGAGTTTCTAATTTTACGTGTAAATCACCACACTTTTTAATTTTACGTGTAAATCACCACACTTATGTTTTATTTATTTGTATATGTGATGAAATGTACTTTTAAATGTGTATGAATTTACAATTTATATGTCTCACACTCTTTTACTCTACCGTCCTCATAGACTAAGATAAATCACAAAAATTTAAACTTCATGTCACTGCTGCTGTCACATGCCTAGAAAGTAAGTTCTAGATATTAGTGTCTTTTACATGTCCAAGGTCTCTTCCGCGTTTACGTTTACGTGATAAAATGTATGTAAGTTCTGCATATCTGCATAATATGTAATATGTAGTATATAAAGTTTTCTTGTGTGTAAAAAAAACTGCTCCACTGCAAAGATTCTTAGCTAAACTTCACTTCCCTTCCATTAATTTGCTGTCCTAACTTCATTAATCATTTTCAACTGAAATTTTCATTAACTACAGAAGACCTTCAATGAGCCGATGGCCGCCACTAACATTTTAAAGAATTACTTCTACTAGACTAGTATGAGTAATATCATTGACAAAATAACTGACACATTCTGAGAGTTTATGCTTAGCTCAAACTTGATTCGGTTCAACCCAAAATGATATCCGGTACGTCCCTAAGAACTAAACAAACGGTGAGTACTGAGACTACGACAAAAGAAGACACTGTCGTGATTTTCGAGTAAGTTTTAAATACTTTATTATATAAAAGAATGCTACACAAACACAAAACGTTTGGGATTCCCCTGAGTTCAGTTGCTTGCGCCAAGGCCAAAAGGCTTGCGAGGAGAGCCCCAGTCACAAGATAGCCCAAGCTCACACTCATGCAACAATCACCCAAGTCTAATCAGAAACATAAAAAGGGGGCTAACAATAGGAACGTAACCTGTCCTAGTATAATGGGACATCGGAACCTTGTGACTGGGGTAGGCGACACGGGACCGCCAGTAAAACCAGGCCTCCTGCTCCTCCCGCGTGAACCTCGGATTACTTGGTGGCCCCCCACAGCCAGGCGAACATACACATATACACATAATATGGTAAAGAAGCAACGCCTGCTGGCAAGCCACGGGTAATCCTCTTGGCCTTCTCAGGCTGAGGACAGCTCGAGTCGTTTCCGAGCGACACCGCAGCTGTAAGGGCGGTAAAAAAAATAACTCACAATGACTGGTTCGGTTAGCTTGCTCGTGTCGTATTCACATTCGCCGACCAAAGTGTCATTCTAAAATTGAATCTATCATTTAACATTTGAAACAATTATTGATTCATATTGATACTCACAGCTGCTAGGTTTTTGACACCATTGTCGCACACTGAGTATGTATGTGTAATTCGTAGCGGTGAAATTCAGAGTTAATTGTTCAAATTCTATTAAGAACTCGAACAAATTTAACACATGTGATGCAGCTAGAATTTACATAAAACTCTGAAACTGTACCAGATTATTGACGAAAGCTTAGTGTATATTTAGGGGGGTTGCACCGATTAAGGGACACTATTTTTCCACTTGGTCAAAATTCGTAGTTTTTTCCAAAATTTTGCTCTAACTTCGCAAATACGTATCACATAAGCATAATCGACATGTCAAATAAAAGAGCTGCTTTTAGTGCGCCTATTTCTCAACCTGGATATTTTAAATTTTGAAATTGAACGACATTTTTATTTGAACAAAGTGAACAGGTTACACTTTTTGCAAGTAAGACTAAATAAGGGACAGCTGGTTCCAAACAAGGGACAAAGCATACCAATTAAGGGACAGCAAATATGAAACTGAATAAGGGACGAAATGAGACAATTTAGTTCTAGAAAACAAACATATCAGCTAGGCAAAGTATTAAAAACGTTATCCTGATTAAAACCAAAGTAGCAAAACAAAATTTACAAGACAGAATCACAAAAACAATATACTTAGGAGGTGGTTAGTGGCCAGCTGAGTCCAAAATTAAGCTTTTATTTGCATATCTACATGCCCATTAATCGGATTAAACGGATTGAACTCATTTTATAATCTGAGGTTTAGGAATGGCAAAACGGACTAGACGAGTTGAAATAGGCTTTGTAGCTAGCGGCGTAGTCTAAACACATTCCAAACTACCAGTTGACTAAACGGATTTACCAACATAAGCGTTAGCGCATGCATGTAACGGAGTCAAAAGTTTGCGGGACTTCTCCGGCTAAACTTTGGGGACCCTCCCCCCCTGATCGACCAAAAATATCCTAAATTTTGCCAAATTTTGTAAAATTTTCCCAAGAAAGGGCCAATTTTTCGAAATTTTGTCAATATTTCGGGGACCCTGCCCCCCGGCCCCTCGATTTGGGGGGTGCCCCCCATCGCCGCCTGCCCTCATACATGTATTCAATAGCGTATGTACATAGTCTTTTTGACTGACTGAAACGCGGCACACTAAAAGTTAATTAAGTCCACGTAATCTAGAGAATTTGGAATGATATTTTTAAGCATAATTTTCAAACTGTTTCGTTGGATTAAAATTAATTGTAAAGGCAAAAGCTTGGAACATTTGTTTATCATGAGCCTTATACATGCACGCCTAATTAGGCATGCCTAATAAAGTATTATAATAAAAAGGCCTTCTAACCAAGGGTTAGACGACAATTTTCAACTAAATCTTAAGCGCCAACTGTGCTAATTTTTATTGCAGCAGCAAATTCAAACCGGTTTAAAGATTGTAAGTTTGAGCTAACTCGGTTTAAGCTAATCGGTTACAATTGAAGTAAGGCTCAGGCGTCAATTTCATTTGAAGAGTAAAGTAGGCCGAAATGTCAATGTCTTCTATGTAACTTCTTTTAAACTTACTATATAATTTGAAGTTGAAGTTAGGTTATTTTACTTCAAGTTGAAATTAGAGATAAAGTAAGACGTCTAAATTTTTGCAGTTAAAGTTAAAGTAAAACCTCCAACTTTTTTAATATTTCAGTTAAAGCTAAAGTTTAAATGAACTTTTTTGCACCAAGTACTTTGCTACTTTGCGGCTACCAGTATACTTTGCGGTCAGCACCTTAGAGTAATAATCATTGTAACACCTTTTTTACTAAAATTGCTGAAAGTCAAAAATTTGGTCAAGTTGACCGCTACAGCATTTTGCTTGGGGTGCCAAAGTGAAACAGTACATAAAAATTGAACCATACAATGTTAAATGATACTTCTACGCATAAACACTACGTTGCAAAAACAATTTTGCTGGAGTGATTATTCAATAAAGCATAGGTCGAATTCATGGAAAATTATCTTTTCAAGGGAGCCATAACACCAGTTCAGTAGTTCAGTACAGGTACGTACAGTACAGTAAAATTTATACACCAGTTCTGACCAGTGGCCATCAGGTAAATCTGACAGCAAGTCTAATAGCCTAGCACGCTACAATGCACAGTATGTGGATTTATATTCGGATACAAGACAACAGATTTCCATCTATAACCGTTTTGGCCAGGGTACCCGCGGCTTGGGTTGGGTCGAAAAATTTGAGTCGTGGGTCTACCCGCGGGTACCCACTTCAGGCTGCGTGGGTCAACAAAATTTTTTCGACCCGCGAAACCTAAAAAATCACTATGTCGGTCTCCAATTTACAGAAATTTGAGTACCGTGTAATAGTACCATTCGTTTAAGGTACATATGTAGCAATGCAAACGATTTAGGTACAGACGTGCACTTTGCAAATGGAAATTATATGGGCAACAGCTAAAAAACAATTAATTATCAGGTAGGGTTATGTCTATGGAGTGCAGTGTCTAAGTGGGTCGCGGGTCGGGTTTTATGGCGAGGGTTGGGTCGCGGTTACCCACGAGTGTCGAGCCGCGGGTTGGACTGGATTGCGGGTCGAAAATTCTGACCCGCGTCTACCCCTGGTTTTGGCTGCAGTGCCCGTATATTTCTTATATATACAGTAAATGCCAGTTTACACTACCAAACCTGCACCAAACTTCCACCAAACCAAACCTCCACCAAACTCAGGTTTGGTGAAAGTTTGGTGGAAATTTGGTAGTGTGAATATGCATCAAACCTCCACCAAACCCCACCAAACCTCCACCAAACTGCTGCTGCAGGTTTGGTGGACCACCAAACTTGGTTTGGTGGTTCGACCAAACATCCAATCAGAATGCAGTAAAAAAATAACGTGCCACTCATTATTAGGGCTAAATAGTGTTGTTTATAACATCTTCCCACGCTGTTTTATTATTTTTGCTCCACACAGCTTAATATTCAGTGTGATTATAGATTATTTTATCTGCACAATATAGATAATGGCTGATAATCAGTGGACTTCTGGAGTCTCGGTTTTTCCCGAGACCGAGACTACAAAACCAAGACCGAGACCGCAAAAACTGACACTTTGGGTAATATTTTTTGACATTTTTTTACTCATCGATTTGATGAATTCTGACAATTTTTTAGGCAAAATTGTTAGACCATGGTCAGACATGTATGTATATTTATAACAACACGACAAGTTTAGGGATGTATTTTCCACATGTGTGAAACCCTATTGAGTAGAATAAAATTGAGACAGCCTCTCCCAAACGAACGCAATTTCGATGCTTGTGGCCAAAATTTAGTGAAAAATAGTTCAGATTTTATAAAAATACCTACCCATTTTTTTGCTATAAAATACACCCGAGTACTTCATAGACCATTTGACTGAAAATTTGGCGCACACACACCGAGACCATCTTTCATTATGTTTCCTTCGGCGGTACTCCTCTCCCTTCATACCCCGGGACTAAATTTTAGTGGGAGGTTCCCACCTCATCTCCCAAACTACAGTACTGTACGTAAAAAAGTTCCCTGTTTTTTGACAGATTTAAAAACCGAGACTTTTGGACAACCGAGACCGAGACTGGGCTCGTCTCGGGTTTTGACCGAGTAAACGGACATTTCTTTTTCGCCGCTGTTTTTGAACCCTATGTGTAAACAAACAGTCTAGTGATGCAAACAATCTGATTTTTGGCATGAAACAGCACCGGACCAGAGTGACCAAAAGACTGACATAGTGGACTATGTAGGAACTTTCACATACTAAAGGCAGGGTATGTACGGCACAAATATTGTAGTGTGACTGATAATTGTTCTTCTACACTGATGGGTTGCCGCAAATATGTCTAATCTCGTTCTCAAAAATGTTTTTAAATGTTTGGGGCAACCATCCACCTGATTAAAAATTTTGGGACAAATATGGAATTTAAATAGTAGAATAAAAGTATAATCATCCAGTAATGTCGGCAGAATCAGTGCTGCTGCAATCGCTTTGCGAGACAATAAAATTGAGCATTGACACACGATTCAGTTTTAAATCTGCCGTTGGCGCAATCACCCGCGCTGAAATCTGATTGGCTGTTTGGTGCAAATTTGGTGGAAGTTTGGTACGGCAGGTTTGGTGTGAATTTGGTAGTGTGAATACAAGGTTTGATGCAAATTTGCACCAAACGTGGAGTTTGGTGGAAGTTTGGTTTGTTGGAAGTTTGGTGCGGGTTTGGTAGTGTAAACTGGCCTTAATAATACACACAGGTGTTGACCATTTATCACTGTTTTGCGTAAATTTGATGAATTTTCGTCAATATATATTAAGTTATATTTACCATGCGTAATAACGCTATGAGCCATTATGTATACTAATTGAAACAACTAAAACGGCAACTGTCCCTTATTTAGTTTAATTAAAGCTGTCCCTTACTTGGTATAAGCTGTCCCCTAATAGGCGCCAGCTGTCCCTAAATTGGTGCATTTTGAAAATTTCAGCCCCAAGTCTTAAAACCTTCGTAAAAAGTTTAATCAACGTGAAACTAAAAAAACTAAATGCCAAAAGGTAGCTTAATAAATAGGCTTTAAAGTGATATAAAAATTATAGCGATTAATCAAAAATTTAACTTGCGCCACTGAAAAATAAATCCATTTTGAAATCCTTGAAACACGGATTCTTGACTACACAACTGGACGAGCATGTAATCTCTTGCACCGCCACCCATAAAAAACTGATATTACAAATCCAAGTTTGCAGCGATATAGATAATTGGATGGGCTATCAGGTGATGCCTCTCATGTGACATAAATTGACCAATCAAGTCTGCGCCATGCAAAATAAGAAAATCTGTCCCTTATTTGGGATTGTCCCTTAATCGGTGCAACCCCCCTAGTACTGACACTGTACCTATTTATATATACTGTCATAATTTGATCTGCAACCAAAAAAGTTTCTAGATTCTCGAGTAGAGAATTAGGTGACAACTGGATTGTGTCAGCAAGTTTTCTCGACAATTTCAGGGGAATGGTTGCTTGTAACACAAACAAGGCAATTTCCAAATCCCGGGTAGTAGCAGACATAATGTACCAATTGAGAAACAATTATTACTAAAAGTATATTAATTATTGTTATCAAAAGTTACCGGCAGAATAGCAGGGGGATCTTTTGCAATTCGGCTTTCCTAAAAAATGACAAATATCATTGTACGATTTAAGCTAATTTTCCAAACTACAAACATTTAACATACAAATCCTTAATCTTGTTTCATATCCGTTGATAAGTGATAAATTTACTCTGGCTGTATTTACTATTTAGAATCAAAAATAACAGTTAGGTATTATAATTTATCAGTGCAATTATAAATACGTCAGCCTGGGTCAAATCACAATCACAAATCGCAATTTTTTAAATACATTTGAAATTACCTGATAGTTGAAGTCATAGTTGTTGTCTTCAAAAAGTGGTGGAAGCTCGACTCCATTACGAAAATGACGCAATCGGACCCCCACACCTGCGATTGAAATTAAAGTTATAGAAAAAGTAACTAATCACTGGCTTAGATTATATTTTGGCATAAATATAAAATGTTGAATTAACAAGAACCACCTTTTGATTCTTGCAATTTATTGTCAGCATAACGATTCCTGGTAATACTGCAGTCATCCAAAAATGTCTTAACTTTACTGTTAACTTAAAAGAATGATCTTAAATCGACTTACCAGCGATGTGTTCATGGAGAAGAGCAGACGATATTTTTATTCCAGATGCTGGTATGCGCTAAAAACAGTAAGGAACATTTCGGAGTGTGACGTAATAATGCCGGAGTTTATTTGCAATTTTGTTCAATAACAATTGTTAACATCAACACCAATCAATCAGTCACTAAACCAATAATGGTTTGAATTAATGTGAAAACCGCGACATTTCATAACAAGAACAAGAGATAACAAGAAAATGATGTTACTATTGGAAAACTGCTATGGTAAAATATTAAATCGAAAATACCTGAGTACACCTGAAATCACAAAACATTCTCAGTGTGAACTTTTTCTGCTTCGGTGGAATGATCATGGCATCAGGACTAATTCCCATCCCAAAAACGAGAGATCCCATTTCAATGGGGCGAAGAGTTGGAGAGAAATACAGACGCAACCCCGAATTGTCAGGAGGGAGGTCTGAAAAACAGAATGGGTAATATACTTCGTATCAGAGAAAATTATATTTACTGTTGAACAACGGCTGCTGCAAGTAGAGTTCACTTTTTGGCCCGACCCGACCCGATCCGAGATAGAATCCAACTCGACCCGAACCGACTTAAATCAGACTACTTGTCAAGCTGCTATTTAAACTCTCAAACGCAAAATTTCCTTGTCAAATTTTTTTATCAATCTTTTGGTACAATATAGGTGACAGTTTTTGCAAATCTCCAGTATAGTAGTCATTCTGCTTCGAGTTTATTCGCTTCAGAAAATATAAAATTGAGAAATTTAACGTCATTATTGAGGATTTATACCTAAAAGTTTTGACCCGAACTGAGCTTCGCCCGCAAGTCAGAAAATCCCAACCCGAGCAGACCCAGCCCAAATGATGATAAGTCTAATTGAGTTGCTAGCTTGTGATTATTGCAAAATATGTTTTAAGTACATATCTGAAACGTGTAGTATTTGTTTTTAAACGGCGACGGCGACTTAAATTTATATTTACTGCACCCTGACCCCCCTAATATCATAGGACCAAAACTAATTTTAGTATTTATTTAACAAATACATACTTTTGGCGTAAGGGGTATTGTCATAATGAACTTCCAGCAAGAGATATGGATTTTGATCAACGTCCATCATCGGATATCCAATGTCTGGCGGATAAGTCATACTCTAAATATGTAGTGGTTGATGATTTTTTCGCAAAGTTTAAGCGAAAGCTATTGAAATAAAAAAACGTCGAACTACGCATTTAGAAACACTGACTAACACTGACACTTACAAAAACTTTCAAAAAGCAGAATTACCTAAATTATTTTACGTAACGTTTTTTCGTAAAGTCTGTAAAAACTGATTTTCAAAACTTACATCGCCTCCAACAGCCCATGCTGCTATAGATCGAGACGTGCAAGAATACATTGGTGAAAACGAAGTTTGTTTTTCATCAAAACAAGCCTCTTGTTTATTCACAAACTCTTCCATGTCTTTATCACACTGATACAGAACCATGTGATGAACATATGGCGCCAATTCAGGGGTGATGACTGGACTCCACTAAAAACAAATTAAATTAGCTTATTTTTGAAAAGCCTATTAAACTCATTTTAACGATTATTTTGCTGGTTTTTAAGTTTGGTTACAAAATTATAGTGCGTTATGATGACTGAAGTGAAGTTTAATCGTGAAAATAGTTTTGTAGCGTTTTTGCAGACTTTTTGAAACAACTGTCATATAAGAAACTGGTAGCAACGAAACTGTAATTTTATTAAAGTTAAAAACATCGTGATTTGGTTAGTGGTTTTAAAAAATTTATCATTTAACATTCATCTATATTGTATAATTTTTATTACAATATTC
This sequence comes from Trissonchulus sp. WLG1_4, assembly GCA_030248245.1. NCBI lineage: Eukaryota > Metazoa > Nematoda > Enoplea > Enoplida > Ironidae > Trissonchulus > Trissonchulus sp. WLG1_4. Next base: position 16,026 of record JASANF010004502.1, on the reverse strand, counting down.
CATAAATATGGTTTATATATTTGACACAAGTTGGACGCTAAGTTTACCAATATATGTAATTATGATTACCACAACCTTACCTTGATCATGTGTGATTTGCCCCAGTCCGGTAGTTTTAGGACACGACACAAATACAGTGTGTGATAGTCCTCAGGAACGCGGGCCTGAAAAGCAGCACTAACAGCAAACATGAAAAGTTAGCGTTGACGGTTTTAACCTAAGTCTGAGTGTACTTATGGGGTAGTTGTGTAATGTGTAACTGAACGTTTACTGTACAAAACCCAGTGGTTATTCTGTAAACTGATTTTATTTTACTTCCCACTGCTGTCAAGTCCAAGAAACATCGAACTAAAAGTAAAAGGAGTAGGTCTACATATCTATACGAGGCTACATGTTCATCTTAGGTTTGTCAAGTTTATCAGAATTATAGTTCAGTATGATTTAAATATTTAAGCTATGCGTCTCACTGTAAAGAAATCAGAAATATCAAACAAGAAAAGGTTTTTTCAGAAGAGACAATAACATATGTATAACACATATAAAGTTGAAGAATATCTCAATTAACGTTTGTTACTGACTAATTGTGATAGTAGGGTTCATTCCATATTATGAGCGTCAATTCTTTTGTTTTGTTTTTTGCTTTAATTACTTATTTTTCTGCTTAGTGGAAACTCAGAATCTATTATCTGAAGTTAGTAAACATTAACTAAATAGAACTAAATTTAAATAAGTTAAACATTGAAGTGCTACGCTGCAATTCACACGTCTGTTTTTACCACTTACGTTATCAACTGTAATATCGATAGTCCTGTATCCTTCAGGTAAGGGTATATTTTTGAATTCAGCAGTCAGCAGGAACACCAAACTTTTCACTCCACGATCTTCAAATTCGTGTTTTTTGAACGAATTCTCAGATTCCGGGTCCTCCGAATGCATGGCCCAAATTACACGAATTGTGTCATTCTAAAATAAAAAAAACATTAACGGCGAACTGCACCAAATCGGATTAACTAACGATTGGCGTAAACCGATTTAGCTCAGGCTTAAGTTCCTTAAATGGGTTTAACTCCGCTGCACCAGTGAAGATTAGCGCAGTTGGCGCTTAAGTTTTAGTTTTAGCTGGAATTTAGCTGCGATTTAGCTGAGATTTCACTAAATCGATTTAACTGGAGATTAGCTCCAGCTCAGACTTCAGTTAATCTGATTTGGTGCAGTCCACCGTTAGGCAAATTTAAAAAGTTTTCAATATCCTGTAGTTTTTGAAAATAAAATTTATGTCTGGTAATACCTATCGAATTGTTAATTAAAACTGTAATATATTAGTAATTACAAATCATTGATTAGTAATATACAAATTGAACTCAACACTCTTCTAGTTGATCTAAAAGAATGATAGCCGTAGAAGTTGCTGCGTCAGTGAGCAAACCGGATTTTTGGGCAAACTAACATTGATGTCGAAATCCTGTTGATCACAAGTGATTAGTTTTCGCTTGAACGATACGATGGTGTGGGTATCGTTTTGGGTGGCAGACAGAAGCTGATAGTCGTTGTGCGCATCTGCCTGTGGAAACCCGTTCGATTCAGCGTGTCGGTCCTAAAATTAAAATGTGAATAAACAAAAAAATCTAGGTGATTGTTATTCTTTGAATAGTAATCACCGATTCTCATAATGGTTTACGGATATTGACGGATGTTTATCAGTCTTGGCTGAGTCTTATCGGTTCCTGGATATATATCAAATGTTCCAAATGCTTTTGTGTGACTACAGCAACAGCATCACTTTTTACTTTTGCACAGATTACTTTTTAAGAAGTTAAAAGGTTGAGTAATATCGTTGCAGTGTATTTTTTAAATCACAAAAAAATTTTGACTCACATATAAATATGGCTCATTGTCTTTTACGCCGGCAATTACAATATCCGCTCCTCCCATGCCCCCGTTTGGTGAAAAGCCAAGGCCCACCCAACCAAGAGTCTTGGCGTGGATTTCAAATGTAATTTCATCCGTTTGTTGATCTCCTGTCGCGCTCCAATACAACATGTACCTCATGTTTGGGACCATCTCCACATGATGATCATAATTCAGTTGACTCAGCGCTAAGCCAATATTCAGTGTTAAGAAAACAAACTGCATAAATGCCATTGCGCTGTTTTCACCTGTGCTAAAATAAAAACAGTTTGTGTCAAACAACTTATAGCTCTGTACATGGACATGAACCTACATTATATCATGAATTTTGTATGTCATTATGATGGGCGTACCGTAACTTAAGGTGGCGCTCAGGGGAACCGACTTTGGCGTTTAATTTTTTTCAGCGACATTTTTGACCATAATGTCTTGAAGGAAAGTTGTTCAAAATGTTAATAGCTTTCATTTGATGTGCATATTGTGATAAAATTTATTTTTTAATTTTTTGGACAATTTTGTAGCCGTAGCAAAAAAAATTTTTGTTTCCATATAAAATGATTACTCATATCATTGAAATATGCGGTTTCTGAACTTTAAATTGATGTATTAAACTTAAGAATACGTTGAAGTTTTGCTGAGTTATTTAGCCGTGAAAATAGCAAATCCAAAATGAAAAACCTGCAAAGCTGATAAATCTTCAAAAATGTCAAATTTTTGATTTAATTTCTCAAAAAATTGAGTATGGCTTTTTGTAACTTTTTCAACGGAAATATGCAGTCCTAGGAAAGGTCTAATTTTTGAAAAAGTGAAACGTGTGGGCAAACCTTACATTTTTGCGTAGCGAAATCGACTACTTTTTTTGGACCTGGGTCCCAGCTGCCGTTTGCGATTGAGTTGAAAACTTGCACAATGAAAGGAAAAATATAAATGCAGACGTGAAAGTTTTTCGATTTTCAAATTTTGGCCCGCAGCACTTTTTGTAGTCGCTCAAACATGACTGATTTTATAAAAATCGATTTTTTGAAAAATCAAAAATAAAAATGAAAAATCGAAGATCGATCACGTCTAGATTTTTGAGAGATCTTTGTATTGATACCAAGATCATCAAAATCGATTGAAGTTTCGCTGAGCTAGGTCAAAAACAAAATAAGTGTGAATAGGAAATTTGACATGGTCATAAAAATTGACACATTCACATGAAAGTGCTGAACTGTATTGTAAATAGGTTTTTTTGATATCTCTTTGATATACAATTAAAGTGGCATTGCTATTTGTTATTATTTGTTATTATTTGTTATTGCTATTTATTGCATGAGCTGAGGGCCAAACATGAGTTTTGTTGCTGAGCGCTACCTTAAGTGACTTATCCTGAGTAGCATAAATAAATATACTTTTTTGGGGCTATCTCTTACAATTTTGAGCAATCAGCAAAAAAGGAAGTGGCGCAACCTTTTTTTGTCAGACTTTAGTTCTATCCTCACTGTCATTAAGGTCACAGAAACAGGGACTATGACAAACATTGGTCCGCTGTAATGAAGAATTGAAAGAATCGCTTGCGCAACATTTTTCATAAGTACAAGCTGGTTTTGGACTCAAGTTTGTTAATGCACAACACCAGGTAACACAAAACTTGGCTACTTGGCTTAGCAGTGCCAGAATCAGTTATGGACAAAACGACAAAGACTGACAAAAACGATTCGTATGAAACTTAAAAATACTTTAGTTATAACTTTGAACGAATATGTTTACTTTAATTTTTTATTAAAGTTTTAGTAAAAGTAATTAATAGGTTAATAATTAACAGTATTATGTTAGGACGTTGCTTCGAAAGTTTACCAGTTCTAGCGACATATTTACTAATATCGAAATGCTAAGAAGTAGGTAACATTTATAAGAAAAATACACCAGATAGTCGCAACCCATTACCCGTGAAATACAAAATGTGATTTCAATATCAAAGCAACATGTTTACTAGCCACTTTACCACCTTAATTAAAACAATGAAAATTTAACTGCCGGAAAAACGTCACTACATTTTAAAGTAGCTAAATATAAGATGAAGTGCAATAATTTACTTTTGGTTATACCCCTGTACTGGATTTTTAAAACCTGTCACTGACTTAAATAGCTGCAGGCAACTTTCGTAACATTATAGTGAAAACCAAATACTGAAAAACTAAATTCCAAAATCTTGAACATTTTTTAAACTTTATTTTTTGAGCAATAAATCCTGAGTTTAATAAACTGTATTAAGTTAGTTGGTAAAAGTCTGTTTAAAAATGATGTATAGTGTGTACGCCCTGTACAGTCCTTTAGTATACTAATAATCATTAGATCATATGATATACAGACTTGTACAAGACCGTAAACGTCTACCAGCAACAAGTTTTGGTAACATTTGTTTAGTCCTTAAAAGGGGTGGGTCAAATATCAAGCTTTTTTACCGTTAATTTTCGAAAGACATACCTTTACATAAGATGTGAAATTAATCTTGAAGACTCACTTGTATACTGGCTGGCTTTCTAGTATAGCGGTGACCAAAATGCCTATCGTCATGAGAAGTGTTGCGTATTATTTTGAGTAGGGTGGTTTATATACCTTCTACAAGTAAAAAAAACAAGTCTTGTTATTTATTGATAACATTGATTTTCAATCTTTCCACAATTTCCAAAGTTCCCAAAACACTATCAGTACACATGGACCCGAGCCATTAAATTGTTTCTATTTTAAAAAACAGCGCCAAACTACGACGATAAAAGATAAATGTAAAGGTTGATATGGAGTCCTGACTAATACAGTCGTTGGGTGCGGTGCTTATCTCCGTTTCTTGGCCCAAACAATGTCGCACAAACTTTCATTTGGGTGAAAAGAGGAAAGCCGAGTTGTTAAATGCGTTGGACCCAGAATTTCAAGCTAGTCCGGGATTCAAATCCAGGTCTTGCTGCCTTTCCTTTTTCATTGTTATTGAAACTTTGATATAAAATCTATTACGTTTTAAAATTTTATGCGTGGATTTTTTGTACAAAATAATATACAGTGCGCTAAACTAACCAATGACGTTTATTAGTAGTTATGTCAGTTTTGATAGTTTTCAAGTTTAGGTATGAATATGTATGTTTCCTACTTCCATGCCCTTGCTCAATGCTAAATAATTGAATGCGATGGTTATCAAAGAATTAGAATACGTTTTCCTAATCATTTTAGGAACTTATTTTTAAATAAGACTCATTGTAGACATTAATTGCTTAAATATATAAGCCCATTTTTCCTGTTGTGCCACAGCACAACAGGTCTTTAATTTTGATTTTGGCGTAATAACACTAAACTGTGCAAGAAATTCGTCTGTATGCATGTTTTACTTCAATTAGAATATGTATGTGCGTGTGTCACCTAGAATTACAGTGAAAAATTACTCTGAAAGGCTGGCAGCTCAGTAGAACCAAGAGTACGTAGAACACAGCTATCTGCAGTGCAACGCTATGTACGTTAAGGGAATTTGCAGCTTCAAAAAAAGTTAATTAAGGGACGGACTCGAACCATCTGTCTTCAGATTATTAATCCAAAGCGCTGCCGTCTGAACCAACCGGTTCCTACACTGTAAACTCAATAACTGAATGATTTTTGTGGAACAGTGCATCAGACTCAAGCTTTCAGTAATAATAACTCAGCAAACATTGCTACACTAAACTTATTTCAACGTAAATTTTCAAAATATATATTGATCAACGAAACGATTATCGATAAACCAAAATCTTAAAAGGCTGTTGATGTTATCTTGCACTTGTAATCACAGGGCACCAGTTGTCATGTTGACTTTAACGCTTATTAGCAAGCGGAAATAGCACAGTTGGGAGTGCGTTAGATTGAAGATCTAAAGGTTCCTGGTTCGATCCCGGGTTTCGGCAACTTTTTTAAACTTATACTAAAATTGCAGTTTGTAATAAGTTTGTCTTTTGTCTTCTATTTATTTTCCCAGAAACTAGGAATAAATATACATCTTAAGGATTTCACTTTTCGTTAGTTATTCAAGGCATTTCATGTTGGCCTTAGCCTATGGACGCGATGCTTTTTCCAAATTTTGATGCGCGTTTTTGTTGATATCGTTTTATTTTTCCTTTGAAAAATACCTGCAGACTAGGAATTGATTTAACTCCTTAATCAAAAGACGCAGCTCATGACTTTTGAATTAGAATGGTGAGTTATGATACATCATTTTTCGTTTGAGAGACTTCTGTCATCTATGTAGTTTGTTTTTGCACAATTTGTTGTAGTGAAAAAATACCCTCAATATTTTGCATACACACTTTGCTGAAAGAAAAACTACGCCAATTTTTTATATTACACAATTTGAAGTAAAATAATTGCTGCACAACAGGTTTTAGCTGACCCACTGGTCAGCTTACTTGGAAGTGTTGCTTAATTCTTACTGAAGGTTTTGCCGCAGATTGGGCTTGTTTACTCATTGAATTAAGATGGGGTTCGAATGATGCAATATTTTTTGTTGTTACATACACTATGATTATTAGCACAACTACTACGGCTAGTTTACAGGGTTTAATTTTTCTGTATGTTTGGGCTGTTAGTTTAGCTTAACTGCTTAATGGCTTGATGGCCTTTTTTGTTTGTTATTTTTTCCTGTCGCTATCTCGGTAGCGACAGGTCTTTACATTTGTTTTGCTCTACGTAAATTGCACGTCTAACGTGTATTCGCTGTTGCAAATTTGTGTTTTTCCTGTCGCTGAGCTGAGCTAAAACCATGGTTTAAGAAAATCTAAGAAATTCGTAACGAATCAGGAGATATTTCGTAATGCAATTATGTGCAAATCATATAAAAACATACGTAAAACCATGGTTTAGTAAAACCACCTTTATGAAATCCACCCTTTTTTCATTGACTGACACTAATTATCAAAAACTAGGTTTTTTTTTTTTTTTTTTTTTTTTTGTCACGCCCAAAAGGTGTTCGAGCACAGGGTGGTGCACAGATTCACCTCTTCCTTGTGTTGAAGTTATACCAGGCTGCGAGTAGTAACTCCAAAACAAGAGAATTCCTAAGCTACTTAAGGGGGGGAAATCCCTAATTACCATGATCAGTTGGGGATTTTAAGATAAATTTAGGGCGAGGTTTGAGACCTGACTTCCGATCCCGCAAGCGGGGCTACCGCAAGCGGGGTACAGTCGTGAGTGTCCCAGATTAATATTTTAATTAAATATTTTATTTGGTTGGGTTGTGGCTTCCTGTTGATGTTGTTTTTTTTTATCAATATTTGTTGTATTTCTGCTGCTTTAGTGGTATTTATAGTATTTTATTCTGCTTTATTAGTTGTGTTGGTAGTATTTTCTGAGGCTTTAGTAGTTGTGTTGGTTAGTTGCTGCTGGTCAGTTAGTAGTGACAGTCGTAGTGGAGCAGTAGCCGTATCAGGAAGTTGTGGCTGGTCAGAGTGGTAGAGGTAGTAGTAGAAGTAGAGCAAGTAGAGCAGCCTCAGTCGTAGTTGTGGCAGTCGTAGCAGCAGCACTCAATGCTCTTTATATTGACTAATGCTCTTCCTATTGACTCCTGTTGCCGGAATTGTGCTTGGAGCTATAGTTGATTTGTAGCTGTATAAGTATATAGCTGTTGTTGTGATTGGAGTGGCAGTTGTAATTGCTGTTGTAGTTGGTCCTTACGTGTTTCTGCTGTTATGGGTGTTGTTGCTGCTGCTATACAACTCCGAAACGGTTCTGGGTGGTGGTCTGTTTTGAGAGCCACAATGCTTTGGCGGCATCCACTGTTGATGTTGTCAACGTTGTAGTTCCTGTTGTAATCGGTCTTTTATGTGCTGCTGCTGCTGATATCAAAGCTGTAGTTGTTGTTATAGTTGTAGCTGTTTGTGTTGCTGGTGTTGTTGTCGGAGTTGTAGTTGTAGTTGCTGTTGTAATCGGTTTCAGTCGATGTTTTGTTTCGTTGCTTGTAGTTTTTAATTTGTCACTAATGCCAGTTTCAGTTCAGTTCCCGTGCTGTCCCAAACCTGCCGTTATGGTTGGGTGTAGCCCTCCTACTCGCCTCTTCTGAAGTCTTCTGTGCACAGCTTCAGGCTGCTAAACTGCTGACTTATGCATGCTGGATTCAATCAGCTATTACTTAGGCAAATCACATATTTGGCATTAATCATCAGCACACCTCTGTGGGTAGCAGCGGAATTTATGAATGTACTCTGGTATATGTAGTGGCAACGATGGTAGACTCGATTGTATGGGTAGCTGTATTCACACTAGTGGTGCAAGCAGCAGTGGTAGCAATGGCTCTGACAGCAGCTGTGACCGACCTTGACGTTGACACCCAACCGACTATCATGACTTTTGCACACAAAGCTTCAGTCTATCCTTATATCCTATCGTAGTAGGACAGTGCTGCGATTCTTTAGTGTAGCGCATCTAAACGCCATAATCCATACATTTTTTATTTTCTAAAAATTAGGCATGACACAACATAATAACGCTCGTTTCGCAAAGGTTTAAGATCACAAGGCTATATTTTCTATTATAACTTTATGAGACGAGAAACATCCTGTACATAACTACATAACTAAATTTTTTCCGTTTAAGGGGGTAGTGTCGCGAAAGCAGTTTTGCTCATAGGTTGCAAAAAGAGATCTTTTTGCTTTGAACTTGTACGTTCACTGAGAAACTAGTCCAATGCTATACTGTGTTAAATAAGTACTGCCAGACAGTAGACTACCAATATCTACCAATATCTTAAACCAATCACCGATTGTAAGCCAGACATCACACAATAAGGACATGAAAATTCAAAAAATTCAGCCAGATATCAGATTGGCCAGCTTGTGAAGCACACATAACGTGTCGACGCACGGTTTTTTGCCAAAAATAAGAAAAAAGAAAAATGAAGGTTCGTTTTTCTTTTGATTATAAAATAAGCGTCTAAATTTTGCACAATTTATCATTATTGCTGAGAGTACTTCACTGTTTACGCACAGTTTCACAGTTCAAATAGGTATTACTCCGCAACCACTCAAGCAATTTGCACTAAATTTTGTGTGCATAAACTACAACATATGTCCTTTTAGTCTATGTAAACAAACTAAACAAATAAGTTGATAATTGTGACGAAAAAATCGAATGTGAATAGGTTTTTAAAACGTCATTTTTCCGACTTTGCGACCTCACTGCAAACAGTATGCTGCATCAATTTTGATGAAACTTGGCGAAAATACTTAACTCAACATATATTTTTAAAACATATAAAGAACGATGTCGTATCTTTTTCTAAAAAAGTTTTATAGTTACGCAAAATCGACTGCTTTCGCGACACTACCCCCTTAAGCATGTTTGTCAAGCAATAAAAAGTTAACGAAGAATAACTCGCATTTTTATGAATGTAAACGATGGACATTTAAATTTAAAAAAAACTGCTCAGTTCGCCCATGACCTATGTATTAACGTGCACTACATATTCTGTACTGTATAGTGTATACCTGCTAATAATTATTTAACGTAATCCTGGGTTCGAAAAAGTTCTAATATTAAACTTATTAAGAATCTGGTAATCGTAGTTTCATCCAGTCCAATGTAGTAGGTAGGATATTTGCTGTTGCTTCTGTGATGCCCGCGATCTAGACATTCTCATCGCTGCTTTTGGAAATCGATGATTTGTTTACTCTTCAGGCAGTTTGCACTGGCTCGCTTGTCCTTCGCTTTCTTATAACTTTGAATCCGCTACTTTCACCGGTAGCTCTGATAACCCCTGTGTGATTATGGGAATGCTATAATTATACCTGTAAGAGCCAAGACAATTTGTAAAGATTTACCAGTGAACACTCTAGTGTTAGTCAAAAACAAAAAAATTTAAAAATCTGAACTTATTAGATCAATTTTTTTCAAGTTCACACAATTATATATTATCTGATTCTACTATTGAGAAAAGTATCATGTAATTTTAAAGTTGAGCAAGTATAGCTGGAATTTTATTACAAATATTTAGTTATAAAATATCATACAATATGTATTAAAATAATCTCATCTAGATTATCTCATAAATAAATAACATACGCTGACGATTAAATCTAAGGTTTTGGTAGTATAAAGCTTTTTGTTACTTAAATTATTTATATCTGAGTGCTCACACAAGTCTAAAAGGCTCACAATTAGACAGAAAAAATTTTAGAATAACTTATCCTTTCCAAAATTGTTCTTCTCAGCAGTCGTAGTCAATCACACCATTTTCCATTCCTCTCGTCACATTTTTGGTTATTACTCTCAAAAACTAGGTAGCTTACTGAATTAAATTAGTTCCAGAATTATTCAAAACAAGCAGCATAAAAAGAGCAAAGGTCGCCCCAGAACTACGTAAAGCGCACCTGGACAGTAGTTTGAATCAAACATTCTCCGTAAAGGTTCATACTTGTCCTTATCCATGTCCCTATCAGTTTGTCCTTAAGCAGTTTTAAGAAAACTACACAACCAAATAAGCCAATTTTTTTGCACAATAAATTTTAAGGTCAAGTCCAGTTCTTATGGAAAAAATTAGACCAAACCATTGTGTGAACGTTAAACGACAGCTGACAGAAAATTGTCCTTGTCCCTACCAAGAGTACATAATAGCGTCTCACTCTATATAGAAGAAGAGTGAGACACTCTCCAGCCTGCCTGTGTTCTAGCACAGGCAGATGCGCTGGTCGTTTTCAGGCTACATGTTGACATTCTATGCAACATGTGACTGGCCAATCAGAAGCGAGCTTCTATTCTCTGATTGGCAGACGCCTGTGCACGTGCTCCAATCATAGAACGGGATAGGAATAAAGGTTAATAACTCATTATTTATTCATAGTCTGCTTGTATAAACATTAAAAAAGGTTTGTAAATACCTTTGGGGATACTTTGGCACACTTTCAGCGAAATTGATTGAGAAACTTTGAAGAAATTCAGAAAAGTTTATATCTCAAAAGTTTCTCAATCAATTTCGCTGAAAGTTTGCCAAAATATCCCTAGAGGTATTTGCAAACCTTTTTTAATGTTTTTGCAAGCAGACTATGAACAAAGAATGAGTTATTAAGCTTTTATTCCTATCTTAATGCTTACAACGCATCAGCGATTATATACTAAAGTGTGTTACGCAGGGAATCTACATGCTGATTGGCCAGTCACATGTTGCATAGAATGTCAACATGTAGCCTGAAAAAGACCAGCGCATCTACCTGTGCTAGAACACAGGCAGGCTGGAGAGTGTCTCACTCTTCTTCTATATAGAGTGAGAAGCTATTATGTACTCTTGTCCCTACCCTTATGTTCTTAAGGACAAGTATGAACAGGGCTTAAGTGTCTCGTTTATTTGTAAGCGTAATTATGTCACATACTCACATGCCTCGATTGCATCTGTTACCAGAAATAATTTTAGATCATTTATTCTGCATAAATCTCTGGAGTTTTTTTGTCACCGATTTTGTTTTTTTAATCAAGTACCTACATAAATTGACAAACAATCCGTTGATTGGCTTCTCGTTAATTCAGTACGAAGCTGACTTTAACGTGGGCAGTTTCAGTCCATTCCTGCAAGACCATTGGGCGTATCTATCTATATCTGACCTTTCAGCATAGCGTGGGCACTTTATACGAAAACACAACCGCCAAATTAATCCCCTTACCCCACACTGTAAATTAATTTTAAAATTTAACTTAAAAAAATTAAAACTTACAAATTAACAAAGTCACCTACGCAATAACTTAGGAGAACCGATCCTGATCTGAGAGTGGGTCGCGTAAAAACGTGGGTGTTGGTTCATCTAACATAAATACACTACTGTTATTGTACTACTGTATTTTTTGGTGGTAAACTTGGTTTTTTAACAAACATAATAGCGTGATAATCAGCCTTAACGTAATATGCGCAATGCTGTAAGACACAATACAATTACCAAGGTACGGTAGTTTATAATTTGCGTGTAGCTTCGCTTGTATGCAATATGTTATGTAACTTCTTGATAAAAATATTGTGCCTCATGGTAATACAAAAACATGCGTCCCATTCACATCTACTAATTAAGAATTAATAAGATTTCAACGCGATGTACGTCAACATGACTGCTTCTCTGAATCTTTGCAAAAACTTATGGCATATCTAATTAGAGCCGATTTTGGCTAGATTTATATAATGATGTACATATCACGTTTTCAAGGGTTTATCAGCAACGTGAATCAACTTTCCCAGCGGTCAAAATCAGAACAACACTAAGATTGTTTTCAGTTACACTCATGTTTTTGCTATTAACCACCATAAGAAGCTCAACACGGGTAAAGGTTACGGTGCATTTGCCTTATTAAAAAGTGTGACGAGCACGAGATATGATATGAGGCACCACTACATTTCGTGCAAAGCTCGAGTTTTTAGTTGACGCTGTTTTGAACAATATTTTTCTTTAAAAAGTTAATAAATGAAGTATCGGACACAATACCAAACAGAGCTTTTTCTAAATTTCTTCATCAGACAGCACATCATCTGTGTGTCTTTAAAAATTTGCTGCTGAAAAATTTAGTTGTCTTAGACGGCTCTTATATCCCACACAAGTCCGTCAAAAACCACCTACTTCATGTCATGTACTTTAACAATTTTATAGGGCTTTTGTGCAGTTTAAGAAACACAATTTAGGCGCATCGGATCGCTATTCAAGATTGAAAAGTCGGATCGGCGAGAGCAAGCATCGGCCTCTAGCTGTAGCAATGAAATGAATGTGTCGCAACCCCAGGCATGTATTGGAACACAACGTATTTACGTCGCTAGGTAGAAATACAGAATACCGTCATTTAATATCGTTCGAGATTTACGGCTTTTATCTGCTCTGTTGACAGATGCCTGGCACATGCATGACTTTTTAAGTCACCTAAAGGTCCTGTGTCCATTATGTTACAAAGGTTCGGTATGTATGTAGAACCACCTATATGTTTAAAATAATGGTAGAAATGTTTTAAACGCTTTACCGGCCATCAGAAACGTTGAATGCAGACTTACGCACAGATCTCAAAATATGGCCATTCGAATAACAAATTTATAATTGCATAGTAGCATAAATGTATTTCTGTATTTCAGAACGACTTTATTTTCACGCAATGAATCAGAGTTTGGACACAGATACGATCGGAGATGATTCCTGCAGATATTGCCATCTCATGCTGTTGTTGATTAATGTGCTAAACTGTGGCTGCTCTTCAGCGTATATTTATGTGATTTATATCATCATTACTAAACGAAGAGCTCTCTCTAACCCATATTACATCTTAGCGGCTGCGTTAGGATTCTCTGATGTTGGGATTTTGCTTAATTATTTAGTTTTCGGCAATTTTGCAGCCATCAAAGGTGGAACTGAAAATATCCCATCAGTTGTGACAACAGTTGCCAGTATTTGGTTCACCGGAGCCGGCTGCTTTAGCTGGTTCATGATTCTGGTTATAACCACCAATCGTCTGTTAGCAGTTACCAAACTCAATAAATACGCTTCATATTTTACGCACTGTCGTTTGTATACTATTTTTATTTGCGTGGCTACAGTTGCAGCTCTGCAGCAAGCGCTATTTTACGGTATTGGCTGTAGCATGGAGATGCCGTATGGGTATTCCTGGGTGATGCTTTGTCCTGAAAAAAACACAACCGCCATGACAGCCTTTTTGACATTTGTCAAATTTCAAACGACCGCCAGTCTGGCATTGCTAGCGTTGATGAACGGCATCATTCTGAAGAAAGTCTTCAAATTTAGACATCGAGTGCAGCCGTCTGAACCTAGCGATGAGACCGCGCAAGCCATGCGTCGCGAAATTTCATTGGCTATTCAGCTATTGTTGGTGTGTTCCGTGTATTTTCTATACTTTATTGCTTTATTGCTTTTTGGTACATCACCTTGATCGCATGGAACGGTACCCGTCATAGCGAAATTGGTCTACTACTGAAGCAATTAATTTCAGTCTTGAACAGTGGTTTAAATCCGTTTTTATACATGACATTTGGCTCGCGAATTAAAGAACATTTTAAGCTCAAGTTTTGGCGATAATGTCAAACAGTCAAAGTGCGTCTAATGAAACTTTCCAAAAAAACGGTCATCGTAATCACATTTATCAAATTTGATGTAAATTGCTTGGCTTAGTGAAGTTAGATTTGTTACTACTTTTCCGACGATGTGAGTGTTGTTTTCGGCTGAAGCCATCTATTTCCTTGTGTGCCCCTTGTTTTTTTTAGCCGCTCCGATATTGTTTTTACGCCAATAAATACATTTTTACGCCACCACCGTGGTTTTTCCAGTGTTTTTAGGTAGGTTAGGTAGTTATAGGTAGTGATAGGTAGTTACGGTTTCTAGGTATAATCGGTTTTGGGGTATTTTTTGTGGTAGTGAGTTAACGTAGGCCGTATCTTTCGGTCATGGGAGTCTCACTTGGGTCTCAGACGCTGCTAATTTTCCTGTTTGCCCCAGGTAAATTACCAGCGTCCGAGACCCAAGTGATGCCCAAGCCTCGGGCAGCTCTTACAAACAAAATATGCTAATTTAATAATCCCGAATCTAATCTCGTCTAATCTAGAAGAATTATGGTGATTTAAAAAACTATACAAATAAAATAAGACGAACATGATTGATTGATTGATTGAAGAACAAGAATTGTCTACAAGACCGTTTTGTTATTGTTCCGATTGATAAAGCGTCTCAACATCTTTGTTTTTGTCTGTAAAAAACTACTATATTGAATTGATCAAAAAAGAACTTAAAATAAGTGCACATTCGGAAAATTATGAATTCACGGATCTTTGCGAAGAAACGGTTGTAAAGTAATTAATTAGCTGTACACATCATTATGATTTAAACACAACTCTGAGCATGACGGTTTCCTCTGTATCTATTTGATATCTAAATTTCATAAAAATAGCATATCTTTTAGACCTATAATCACCAATTCTAAATGCTCGATCAACGTGATATCTAAGTGTAATTGGACTAGCTTTAAAACTTATTCAAAAGCGGCTAAAATTATTGTTGTGCTGTTACTCTTACTAAGTTGGACTAATCCTTATTGGATCATCCTTGATAATAATCCCATTATTGATACAATAAATGATCATAATCAGGAATAACGAAGCTGTTTCCATTAATACATTTGATTTCAGAAGATTGTATACATCTTTGTGTCATGTAATAATTGTCTAAGCTTTCAATGCATTAATTAAATTCGTACTAAGAAATTATAATAATAGTCAAATTGTAATAAAAACTAATTTGCTTTTCAAAATATCATCCCTGTGGCACAATTTGGTTTATGTGGTTCATAGAAATAAACTTTGTAATTGTATTAAGGGGGTAGTTGAAAACACACAATTTAGTTTTGGAAGCGTTGTTCTCCGACAAAAAATTGGCATTTCAATGGGCACCGATTGTGGCCCCTTTTTAGCTAAATTATTTTTATTTCATTTTGAATTTAAATTTGTCCAAAAATTACTGTAAAACAGAGAGTTTGATAAATTACGAAATCTTCATTATAGTTTTCCGATATATTGATGAAATCACTTTGTTAAATAATAAAGATGTTTTTGAAAGGTTATACCTACAAGGAAGTATATCCTAATTGTCTGAAAAAAATTAATTGTAACAAACACTCTACAAATGTTGTGACTAGGGGAAGAACGGATTTTTTAGTATAAACTATATTGAAAAAGGAACTCCTTTAATTTGTTGCATGAAATATCCAAGTTTTTATACTAATTTTTCTGCAAATAGCTTGTTATTAGTGTTTCAAACGAGACTCAAAAAAGTTTTTACGCTATGTTCTTTTAAAACATTTTTTTACATTTTTCTTAAACATTGTACCACAACTCTCGAAAAATTGTAGTGACCGCGGTTTTTCAAAACGTAGTTTGAAAAACATTTTACTTTAACGTTTAAAAACTTGGCATCAACTGACCTGTCTATTAGCCTGTCTGATGCATGGAATTTTTGGATGATTCGTATATGTTAAGCTATAGCCAACGCAACCGTATAATTCCCACCGTTTCTCCTTTACTAACGTTAGGCTATAGGTATGGAAGCATCCGCCGGCGTGCCCTGCGCCTTGGACCCTAGGTAGGCGATGGTTTTGATGTGGGACGCGCAG
>JASANF010004501.1:0-14207 GCA_030248245.1 Trissonchulus sp. WLG1_4 | reverse complement strand
TTCGGTCGGGCGACAAAACCAAAGGGGGAACCCTTGCCACTCTTACTGCAATCTAGATGAGCATGGGTCGCTCAGAGAATTTACCTCCGGTTCAGCATCCGGCTAATTTTTGAATGGCTCCGGCCGGAGACGGAGCCGGAGGGGCCAAATCCGGCCGGAGCCGGAGGCTCCGGCCGATCGCTAATATATATATATATATATATATATATATATATATATATATATATATATATATATATATATATATATATATATATATAATATATATATATATAAATATATATATTATATATATCTATCTATCTATCTATATATATATATATATATATATATGTGTGTGTGTGTGTGTGTCAAAATCTGGCACTTTAGGCAAAGTATATATATATATATATTTTTGGCAAAGTATTTTTTAGGCAAAAATTGGAATTTTTGCGTGTTTGGAACTTTTTGGAACTTTTCTTTTTGGAAGTATATATATATATATATATATATATATATATATATTTATATATATATATATATATATATATATATATATATATCACGTTATATATAATGCATATAAACGCATCCGTACATAACAGCGATGATCAACACAATGAAATAACTAATAGAAATGTCGTAAGAAGCTTCATTCTTTTTTCTCACTTACGACTGACTCTGATGTATATGTATGTTCACTGTTTCCACTGCGGGACTGTCGGAGCCGAAATATTTAATGACGACCGACGGAGCTGCAGGCGACCACTCTGCCCTCGCGATCAATCTTGAACAGGCCAGCCCACTCGGCCAACTGATGCTTATCCATGTCCTCCACCTTAACAAGAGGAATTTGGTGAGCGGAGCAGAGGGCCTGGAACAATTTGATGTATATACATCGGCTCGTCATAGCAGACCTTTTTGGAGAACGGGGTGCGAGGTCGGGTTGGGGGCGGAGATGTATGATTATATTATATAATTATAGTTGACCAAATTTGGCCTAAAAATTTTATCAATTTTTCCCCAGACCCCTGCAACTTTGTGGCTTACTATTCCTTGTTATTTTCTTTCGTCAAAGCCTATGCTTGTATACACGAGTACATTATGCTGCATTTGCATGTCTACATGAGTACATATATTATGCTACATAATAAAAAATTTGTGATACGTATCCAGTTGATGAAATTCTGTCTAAAAATCAAAAAAATTGCCAAATTTTTTCTTTGGGCTGCCGCCCCCAGACCCCTGCAACTTTGTGGTTTGGTGATCCTGCGTTTGTGAGGAGATTTATAAGTGTTAAAATTGCCAAAAAGTGCATTTTCAGTTTAACCCATAACAAAAAATCGAAAAGTCGTTCCCTCGAAATTTTTTTCTGGGTACGCCACTCCATACATGTATATAATTGATTCAAAATTT
This sequence comes from Trissonchulus sp. WLG1_4, assembly GCA_030248245.1. Classification (NCBI taxonomy): domain Eukaryota; kingdom Metazoa; phylum Nematoda; class Enoplea; order Enoplida; family Ironidae; genus Trissonchulus; species Trissonchulus sp. WLG1_4. Next base: position 12,812 of record JASANF010004501.1, on the reverse strand, counting down.
TTTGGGGGCCTAGGGCCTTAGGTCCCTCGCAGCTGCAAAATTTTGAATGTTTACTCAATTTTGGTGCACTTAGAGTTTTGCCTTCAATTTTGTGTTGTTCGGCCATGAAAATTTTCCGATAGGTCTCCAATTGACCACGATCGGCGTAAAAATCAAAAATGTCTCCAGATTTTGTTCTGGCGAGACTCTTGCGACTCCGCGGCTTGTTTAGTCAGTCTTCTTTTGTCACTGTTACTGTACGAGTATCCGTATCCGAGTATTAATCACTTTCGATTGCACTGTGGTCAGAAAATAGGCTTCTTTTTGAACGACGTATGCTCAGAAGCATGGGCGTAGCCAGGCGGGGAGGGGTCGCGACTCGACCCCTCTTTTGGTCGAACCTGAAGAAATTGTCAACAAGGATCCCCCTTTGGTTTTTATCGCCCAGCGTAAAAAAAATTTCTGATACATTTCCAATTGACCAAATTTGGCCTAAAACTGTGGCCTAAATTTGACCTAAAAATTTTTTTCTGGGGGCTACCGCCCCCAGACCCCTGCGGCTCTAGCGACCCTGCGCATACTATTCTTTGCTAATATCTTTCGTCAAAGCTTATATATACACGAGTACATGTGCAACACACTGTCTGATGTGTCGTTACCATCTTTTGTTTTCATTTTTCTGTCGGAAAAATTTCTGATACGTCTCCAGTTGACCAAATTTGGTCTAAAAATTGAAAAAATCTCCATTTTTTTGTGGGACTGCCGGCCCCAGACCCCTGCAACCTATGGCTGAGTGGTCTTGCGTTTACAATGCGCGTGTATATAAGTACTAAACGTATTAACGACGAGACGGGAACGTCACATGAGACAGAAGACGGTGTATATATTACACAACTAAATGCAGCATAATATACTCGTGTAGACATGCAAATGCAGCATAATATACTCATGTATACATGTATAGGCTTTGATGAAAGATAATAACAAGGAATAGTAAGCCACAGAGTCGCAGGGGTCTGGGGGCGGTAGCCCCCAGGAAAAAATTGGGGGAATTTTTTGATTTTTAGGCCAAATTTGGTCAATTGTGAACGCATCAGAAAAATCTTCCGGCCGGACCATAAAAACCAAAGGGGGGACCCTTGTGTAAAATTTTTGTCGGGAGAAATTTCGGGGGGGGGGCGCCCCTCCACCTGGGACCGCCCCTGATATATATATATACCTGCCTGCGCAAATTTTTCAAATAAGTATATAAATATTGATCAGTAGCGTAGCCAGGATCAAGTTGAGGGAGGGGCCAACCCGCCTTTTTACCCGAAAATTTTTCTAAGTTTGTCTACCGGGAGATGCGGAGGGGGGTGCTACGTGACCCAAATTTTTTATCCGAAAGGGGGCAAATCGCTGAGGGGGTGGGGCAAAACCGCTGAGGGGAGGGCTTAGGCTTAGGGCCTGCCCCACCCCCCCTGGCTACGCCACTGATATTGATATCTACGTCTACGTCACTGTATTATAGCCAATTTTGAAATGATTTTCAAAAGCATGCTAGTGTCAAGGGGGCATACTTCAGAAAACATAAGTCTGCGGATAGGTGTTCTAAATAAATCGGGCCATGGTAGACAACTTGGCCAACGTAGCCCGCCCAGCCAACCAGCCATGCCGCCCCCCGCCCCCCGTAAATGGGGGCTATATATGGGGCGAAGCGAGGAGTAGGGGTGAAATACAGTTGAGGGAAGCGGAATAGTGTACCTAGTTTTTGAGTAGAGCACCTTGGGGGAAGCATTTTTGCTCGAAGAACCCCTATTTGATTTTTCATTGATTTTTCAAATTTTTTCAGATGCGACCCTCCGGAATCTGAACCCTCAGTGAGGGACGTTTGCATTTTTTGTGGGACTCTTTTTTTTCATTTCAAACGTGCCTAAATAAAGTCCGAATGTTTACAATTTTGTAGTATCAGTACAATTAGGCTAGAGAATCCTGCTAGCTAAGCCTAGACGATGCCTTAAAAATCATAACGCACTCAAAACTATCCAAAAACAAAGATTGTAGCCATTTTTGGCTTAAACGTTGCCCTACGTTCATTCTATAACACTGAAAACGTCATTTTCAAGGGGTTATAGCTCAGAAAATCCCAATTTTTTGACGATGGTTCTATTACAAAAATGCTTCGCTTGAGGTACTCTACTCCAATAAATAGGTCCACTATTTTCCCTTTATCTTTATCTCCCCCAACAGTACTTTATCTTGTTTTTCCACAATTTTTCGGCTTATAAGTTGTCAAAAATAGACTTAGCGTCTGCGATAATCCACAAAAACGTGTTCTTGCGGTGAAAAACACCTGTTCCAGAGCCCCCCATGCCGCCAAGTTTGTATGTGGAAAAATCCACTATTTTTTCTGACTTGAAAATATTATTCATATGAAGAAAATCCAATATAAAAATTGTCCAATCTTTGCTTGAATCTGATTGGCTGAAGCCAAAGCACCGGTTTTACGGAAAAATGTGCGAGTTCACATGTCTGTAGCTAATGCACACTAATGAGTTGGACAATGAAATTTAAGATTCTTGTGTAAAAATTTTTGCTCTTTTCACATAAATGTTTATTTTATATTTTGGTTATCCTTATTTTTGCTAAATTGGAATTTTGTCAAGTTGCTCGTTCGCAACCGGTCAACATTTTTTCAAAAAACTAACGCTAGAAATAAAATCTACGCACCAAATAATCTATAAGCTCGCCAAAAAATTGACGATCTGTGCTTAATACTCGATCTGTGCACAGTTTTCCGCTAAAAATTTGTTTAAAAAACCGGTTTTCGGTTTCGAATTCAACGAAACCGGTGCAAACCGGTACCAAACTCTTATTTGCAGTATGGCGGACCAAGACCTACAATTTGATATACTGGCGGCACGGAACGGTTCAGTACAACTTGAGATACGTGTGGCTAAAAAAAAAAAAAGATCAAAAACATGTTGCTGAAAATTAATTTCTGTTATATCTCAACTAATACTGAATCGATTTATACAAAAGTCGCTGAGCATTTACAAACTGCCCCGGTACCTAACATACTAAAAATTCAGGTTTGTTGCTTTAGCTAGACGGAAGTTATAGGCGATTAAATTTTAAAATTTCCGCATTGTGAGTGTTTGCGTCCTATTATAGGTTTGGCGCTATCGCGCCAAACCTGATTATGAGTTTTATATTTTATTTAATTAATTTTGATTTTAATTGATTTCATTGATATATAATATTGACAATACCTATGTGCCAAAGATAAGTTGGTTATAAATGAACTGATAGAAGAACTAGCAACAAATATCATGTTAACATTGGACACAACTAATACATAATGTTTTGTACGTGGTAGTACAAAAAACTTGGCAATTAGGCCTAATATTGTTAAAATTAGATCACAAAAGGGTGTGATTTAGGGCGATTCTGGGGGAGCAGTTGTCATTCGTGCTCACAAAAAGAGTTGCGCATTTGGATTCATCGACAAAGAGCGATGGGAACAGATTGCTATTATTTCCGCTTCAAGAACCGTAAAATGTGAAGAATGCTTAAAAGATGAAGACCGTGTGTGCTGCACAGAGGATTTTTGTAAGACTGGGTTTGTTGACGTTAGCCTTTATGTTGACTGGTTAAACGGAAAACTTAGTCTTTTAGAAAAGCAGCCTGTTGGGTGAAAATGGACAGAAGTAGCCATAAAAATGTTTCCAGTTAAATTGGGACAAAAATTTTGATTTTAGTACATAAAACTGAAAATGAATAAAATGTGTCTGATGAAGTTAAGTATAAAACTAAAACGTTAACTATAAAAACAAAATGAATGACAACATAAATAAATAAATAAATTTAATTCAATAAATATGTGTTTGCTTAGTTATATTATTCATGCTGTTGTAGTTGCTGATAGTAATTGTGTTAATATGTCAAGTTAAATGTTCATATTTAGTTAACTACACTAAAACGTTGGACTTTAAATGTATTAAAGACCGTTAATTTCGCCACACAGCAGAACACAAAATCCGACATTTGCATGTAACACACGAAAATAACTTTGAAATTTGAACTTATTTTTAAAAAAAATTAACGTGACAGAATTTGCACCTGAACAAAACGAACTTACCCAGATGCTGACAGATAATATCCATGAGAGGGCTGGTTGTCCGTTAAGCAGTTTGGTTTGATTGTTAACGCACATAAGTACGAATTTTTTTATTTTAATTTATAAATTTTGACGTTTGTATTTCCTTTAGTTGTGTTGTTTCATTTATATTCTTTTGTCATTGTTCATATTCCTTTATCTAAATTGTGATAATGTATGTGTAAGTTTTACAGTCAAAATTCATTTAATCAAAATTTACAGTTAATTAAATAGTTCACTTGTTTCCTTTCTATCATAATATGTACGTAAGTTTTGTAGAATTTGCAACATTTATTTGTAGAAATAAAAACTTTGTTGCAGTGTTTGTGTCATAGAAAATTCAAGATGAGATCTAATTTAGCATCGAACTAAAATTAGTTTATTTAATCATCCATTACATATAAGAGTTTGTAATCTCTTTTTCAAAAGGAAACGCTATTCAATTCAAAAATTAAGGTTATCCATTTTAGCTTCCTTTCACATGCAGTTCTTAGCTCACCCCCAAGGCCCCAAGGCACCTTTACCTCACCTAAAATATGCGCCCTTTGGCTTTCGGTTTAGTCAATTTGTCAGCGGTATACAAGAAAATATGCAAAAAATGCAAAAAAAAGCTGATAACTAGCGTTAGTTGGACAAGTCTAGCTCAAACCATGTCCCGATTTATCGAAGCAAAATGTTTGTCGTTAAAAATGTTTGATCCTTTAGAACGTCTTTATGTTTTCGACTTTTTAAATTTTTCAACGACGAACATTTTAAACGACGAACGATAAATCTTTGCTTCAATACATCAGGGTCCAGATACTAACAATCAAACTGAAACTGTCACTAGCATACTTGTGAGAGCAAAGCCGTGTGAAACGAAATTTGATGTTTTTTTCAAAATCGAAATGTGAAAATCTTGCCGTTTTTTGAGTCTGCCAATTTTCAGTGACTCTATGTGGCGTCACTGCTTGCTCATACCATGAGCAGATATTTGAAAACCGGAAAACTCTTTTTCTGCCCTGACTAACAGTGACAAAAGAACTTTTTACGCGGCACCTGAATAAAGTTATAGCCTAAATTGCGCGAAAATTGACGCAATTTTGACGTTTTTCGACATATAAGCTGACATAATAGCTTGAATTAGCTATAACTCGCTTCAACGTTGACGTAGAAACACAAAATTGACAGCATTGAACTCAGAATTGAAGGGGCCTTCGAATGATACTTACATGACGTTTACGGACGCAACGGCCAGCCACGTATTACTATTATTTTATACTGACAATTGGTCGCCGTTTACGTCATCATGTAACCCATGAATCGATAGCTCATGAGAAATCCGAGCTTATAAAAGTAGTTTTGTGTCGATACCATAACCCTAACAGAGATTTTGGCTCCTGAAATTTTTCCCTTTGGTGCCTACCTGTAATCACCTCATATGCGATCAAATCGCATTGTAATTCAATTTTAAAACAAATTTTTAAAAATTTTCAAAAAATTTCTGTTGTCATACAATAACTTACGTCAACTTCTAGATTTGGTCGAACTAGTCTAAACTAGACGCACTAGACTTGTTACTTCACTATTTACCTTACTATACTATATAAATTTTTCGGCAATGATAATAATAATAATGATGAGAAAAAGAGAAATGATAACAAGTCTAGTGCGTCTAGTTTAGACTAGTTCGACCATGTTGTATATATCTAATTTAAGTCTATTTATGTTACATTATTTGAAAAATGAGCAAAAAAATTGAGTTTTGGGATCTGATCACCCACGGTGTGATCTGTAGTACAATCAGCCCTTTTTATGACATTTTTCAGGGGCCATAACTTTTGATACGGAAGTGGGAGAATAATAATTTTAACGTCATTTGAGAGGAAATTGTTAGAGCTTTCAAATGATGGGTGACATGGCCTTTAACTTGGCGTTAAGCTTGCGTCATTATTTAGAATTGGAAATTTAAACGTTTAAACGTGATTGGTATACGTCAAGTAAGGCATCATTCAAAAGCGCCTACTGTTCTGAGCTGAAAGGCGTCAATTTCATGTTTTTACGTTAACGTTGAAGCAAGTTATGATGGTCTGAATATTTGAGAATTAAATGACACTATAGTATCATCTTACATTCGTCGTAGTAGATGATCGAGCCCGAAAATGTCAGTATGAAATTTTTTTATTTTTTTCAAACCGGTTTAGCGGTTAAACGGTTTCCTTTACGAACAGACTTTGAATAGAAAACTTTTTGGCCACAGTATAGTAAGGTAAATAGTAAGGTAATAACTCAGGAACCACTCAAAGTAGAAACGTCGTCTTTTTTTATTAGATAGCAGAAGTCATGGGCAAAATGTTTTCTATTTACAGTTAATCGATAAAAGAAACCGTTTAACCCCTAAACCGGTTTAAAAAAATAAAAAGTATCGTATCGTAACATATCATAACGTTTTTTGTATCACCGGAAAGCTCTTTTCTGCCCTAACTAACAGTGACAACAAGAACTTTTTACGCGGCACCTGAATAAAGTTATAGCCTAGATTTCGATCGCATTGTATATAATTCAAATTTAATGAAAATTTGAAAAAATTTTCAAAAAATTTTTTTGTTGTCATACAATAACGCACGTCGGGTTCCAGATTTGGTCGAACTAGTCTAAACTAGACGCACTAGTCTTGTAATGATAATAATAATAATAATAAATAAATAAATAAACAAAACTTAAGGCCTATTCCTTTACCGGATTAAAGCGTTAATTATAATCTGACTAAACGTTTTAAAAATTATGCTTTAAAATGTCATTCCAAAACCTCCGGATTAAACGGACTTAATTTTTTTTGCGCTGCTTTTTAATCGGACTAAACGGGCTTAACTATGCATGCTAATGTTAAGCGTGCATGTTACATCCGTTTAGTCCAGTGGTAGTTTTGGAATGGGGTCAGACTAAAATTAAGCCGCTGACTCATTTTAACTCTTTTAGTCTGTTTAGTCTTTTAGTCTGTTTAATCTTTTAGTCTTTTAGTCTTAGTTCTTTAGTCTTTAGTCTTAGTCTTTTAGTTCTTTTAGTCTTTTAGTCTAACACAAAAGCTAATCTAAGCTGAATCTGAATACTTAACAGCTTTATGAAACGCACTTTTTCGGTTTTCTGGGTTATTTTGCCAGAACACGCGGAATTGTGAAGATGGGAAATTTTAGTATCCAATACTGCAAATATTAAAACATTTAATAAAATAAATATAATTTGTTAGAACCGATTTTGGATGAATGTTTGACTGTTTGAATTTGATCGGTCAGTGTAAAATAGTTTAAAGATGTACAGATGTTGGAGTTGGATATCAAGTGTGAATTCTGTACAATATTTGCATTAGTTCATTTTTGCAAAAACGTTTCCGTAGAATGCTAATTATAAATTATGATGTACAATAAACAAAAAACGCACAAATATTCAAGTATCTTTTAATATGCTTTTACTGTCAAAATCACAAAAACGTTTGTAGCTGGATATTTTGCATTTAAATTTACAAATCCTCGAGATAATTTCAATATTTGTAATAAATATTTAATGTAAAATGTTATTGCATATTTAATTTTATTTATTCATTCCTTTTCTATGTACATCATTGCATGAAAAATAAACAGTTTGTAGTCAGTTTTTCAGCACTGCTGTGTAAACTTTTAAAGAACTTTACCTCAAATTTGCAACTAAAACAAAAACGTGAACAGCACCGAAGAAGTAAATATGTTAAACTTTAAACCGGGAGACTAATGGAGTAACTGAAAATTGCGCAGAGCGCTAGCAGAGGTTTTGACCGTCGCGTAAGCGTCCAAGTTCAGAAAATAGCGCTTCGAGCTAGGTTATTACGAATCAATCGCCTGGAAATCACTCAGTTGATAGGTCCGTTTCACCACAGGCAAATGGCAAAACCACAAAGCCTACACGGCATGACTAAGGCCGGCGACTAACTAACTAACTAACTAAAGGCCTTACAATCTGCGCCTATAACAACAGCATAAAGTTCGACAATTTACTGACACTGAAAAGGCAACGGAAATCAAATACAGAACAAGGGCATAATTTAGAATATAAACATTATTAAAAACGGAGAAAAACTCAGTCACTAAAAATAACGCGTGTGCACCTCAAAAATGATCCCTAACACCTGTGCCACATGATAATGTGCCCCCCGATAATTTTGTTATTGGCAGAGAGAGAAAGAAAAACGCTGACCACACTTCTTGCTGGTCAAGCCAAGGGTTCACACCGAAGGAAGTGCAACTTACGACGAAGTCAATTTAAGAGTTCAAATTTTTGCCCGCGAGTTTATCATAACAAATATGAAAGCCCTGCTGTATGTGTGTACTTTTCTAACAATTTGGCAATGTTTAATTTTAGAATTTAAAGAGCGGATCGTATAATTTCTATAAACATGATGAAGGAACGCTAAACATGATGAAGAAACGATGAAGAAAAGCTTGTCTTGCTGCCACTTGGAATTGTTTCATCAGCAATTGCAATGCAAAGCCAGTGTCGCACGTGATCTCTACACGAAAGAAAATAATAAAATAAACAGTGCCGAACTGCGTTTTTAATGCGCGCGTTTTAGTTGTGTGAATTTTGAAGTACAAAGAGACTATTTCTCATCGTGAAAATGTCAACCTCGCATAGTACCGGTCCGGTCGTTCACAACAGGTGCCACGCTGTGCAGAGTTGACGTCTCGTCAGCTCTGATACCCAACACTAGGACGGGTGCTACCGATGTGGACATTTCCACTGCAGATGCATTCAAATAAAGCATAAAAATACGTAACAATTTTGAATTAAAACATAGTAACGCAATTTTGGGCGATAAAAGCACTTATAACAACAAGTACAAAACAGAATAACCAATAAAACTAATGACAGCACAAGTCCCTAAAATTGTGGCGTAACTCCCTCAGAAAAACAGCTTAAGCACAGCACTAAAACCACATTATCCTACATTATCCGGGGTCACTTTGCCTACATTATCCTAGGTCACTTTCCGTTTCGGTTCAATCCTTTAACTTCAAAAGTTTTTTCGACAACAAACTTTCAGTAATTTCGACTTTACGATGTTAAAAGATTAATGCTAGATTCAAATTTTAAGTTCGGTTTTTGCGACCCTGTACAGAAAAGTAAAAACCGATTTTAAACAACCGCATTGTAATGTGAATACGATAAAAGCAAATAATTATGACAAGCAAATACTTTTACAAATTTTAACGCAATTTCCTTGCCCCCCTCTCTGGAGGTCTCAGTAGATATAACTAGGGATTGCTGGAATTAAAGTCCAGATTGCTAACCATTACAAGACTCAGTGTATCCGAATCAATAAAGCTCAATAATGAGTTAGTTCACCCACTCACTCACACAACTTGCCTTTGTTATTCGCGATCCAACGCCGGACTCACTCATACTTAAATACCTGCAGGATTTTTAGGTTAAAACAATTTTTTGTGGATCCCTTTAGTGTCGTTGCGAGAAGCTCCATAACTTAACCCAATTTCGTGTCAATAATTAGTTCAATTTCCACCATTATCACTCTACTTTTTTTTAAACCGTATTAACTTTCTGTGAGCCAAGGACACTAACTGGGTACTGGCCAGGTTCCTCTTCTGCTTTTGCTCGACCACGTTCGAATACCATTTTACCTTTATCATTTACCATTTTACCGTACCATTTTTACCAACAAATAAAAGCAGTGTATAATAGCGTTTTGTACTAGCACTTTTATAACGGCTATAACGTCTATGAAAATTTAAGATACTGAAATTATATGAAAGTCACAACATAAATAGTCCATACTAGCTGTGCAATAAGAACAAATGACAAGTAAACCGTGAGGGTTCATTCCATTACCGTGTTTTAATTCTACTCCATTTTTTAGTTCATTAAAAAGAATGGGTTTACCAAGTTAAGCTATATTTGAGGAATGGCATTCTTAAATAAGATTTTTAGTTAGACACGTTTAACGAAAATGTAGGACCAGGTCCTATATCCGGCACTTCACTAAAAATCTCGCACCCTTTTTGCCGAACAGTGCCGGATATAGTATAATGGCTCTGCGATCCAAGAGCATATACGGCGCTGTTGGCGAGGACGCTGGCGAGGCGCTGTATCGGGACTAATGGCAATGGATATATGTAAGATATGGGCCAAAGGCCCGGTTCACACAGACTGGCTTTTTGCTTTAGCCTTTTTACTTTTTGCTTTATGCTTTTTACTTTTGCAAAAATGTTCAGACAGGCTTACTTTTTACTTAAGGTGGCGCTCAGGGGAACCGACTTTGGCGTTTAATTTTTTTCAGCGACATTTTTGACCATAATGTCTTGTATGAAAGTTGTTCAAAATGAAAATAGCTTTCATTTGATGTGCATATTGTGATAAAAAAATTTTTTTCAATTTTTTGGACAATTTTGTAGCCGTAGCAAAAAATTTTTGTTTCCATATAAAATGATCACTCATATCATTGAAATATGCGGTTTCTTAGCTTTAAATTGATGTATTAAACTTAAGAATACGTTGAAGTTTTGCTGAGTTATTTAGCCGTGAAAATAATAAATCCAAAATGAAAAACCTGCAAAGCTGATAAATCTTCGAAAATGTCAAATTTTTGATTTAATTTCTTAAAAAATTGAGTATGGCTTTTTGCAACTTTTTCAACGGAAATATGCAGTCCTAGGAAAGGTCTAATTTTTGAAAAAGTGAAACGTGTGGGCAAACCTTACATTTTTGCGTAGCGAAATCGACTACTTTTTTTGGACCTGGGTCCCGGCTGCCGTTTGCAATTGAGTTTAAAATTTGCACAATGAAAGAAAGAACCTAAATGCAGACGTGAAAGTTTTTCGATTTTCAAATTTTGGCCCGTAGCACTTTTTGTAGTCGCTCAAACACGACTGATTTTGAAAAATCGATTTTTTGCAAAATCAAAAATAAAAATGAAAAATAAGATCAATCACGTCTAGATTTTTGAGAGATCTTTCTATTGATACCAAGATCATCAAAATCGGTTGAAGTTTCGCTGAGCTAGGTCAAAAACAAAATTAGTGTGAATAGGAATTTCGACATGGTCATAAAATTTGACACATTCACATTAAAGTGCTGGACTGTATTTTAAATAGGTTTTTTGATGTTTCTTTGATATACAATTAAAGTGGTATTGCTATTTATTGCATGAGCTGAGCGCCAAACATGAGTTTTGTTGCTGAGCGCTACCTTAAGGAAAATAGCACTCAATTGGCTGGATTTGGCTCACTTCTATGTTAAAATGCAAATCTAACCAATAAAAATGAAGCTCAATAGGCGGAGCTTCTCTCAGAGCATTCTGATTTGCAAGATTGCAAAAGTAAAAAGTGAAAAGTAGAACGCGTTTCTTTTTACCTTTACTTTTGGCCAAAAGTAAAAAGTAAAAAGTACGTTCTGTATGAACTCAAGTTTTTACTTTTGGCGCAAAAGTGAAAAGTAAAAAGTACGTCTGTGTGAACCGGGTCAAAGCTTGCTAAATTTGGTATCAGGATTGCACCAAGTCAATATTTAGTCACTGGTTTTCGTTGAAAAAACCTAATTCACATCCACAGTGATGATTCGCGGTGCCTGGTTGTTCGCCACCAGAGGAGCCAAAGCGGCGCTCAGCACGTTCTTCAGCTTTCTAGGGCCTCTATAGCCTTTCAGATTGATCATAGCCGCCACCAGAAGCCCCATCAGACAGGTGTATATAATCATGCCCATCCGTAGGCGTAGGTATTGGCTGTTGCAGCGGTGGTCCCGGATGTTGCGTGTGCCACAGACCGCAGCCATCATAGCCGCTGCGGCTCCGTCCCACAAAACAATCCCCGCCACAACGGCGACTGTCAGTTGGATCAGGCTGAAACAGATGTTTAACTAACTGTTAACCCTGTCATGTCTCAGGCAGTTAGACTCTGCATCCTCTGGTTTTTTTGGCCATTGATCGAGGTACGTGCATCGTAGAGAAATCGCAAAACCGCCATTTGATAGAGAATGGAATGACGAACGAAACGTAATCAGAGGAATGGAGGATTAAAAGTCCTTTTTAACATACACAATTTTTGAAATAGATAGTAACGCTCAACATGAAAACTTCCTTAAAGGCCTATTCACAAGAGGGCGCATTTTGCTCCATGGCGTACGCCATGGCGCTTGAGTGGGCGCATTGGCAGGCGCACGAGCGGCACTTGCATACTAAATTGTGTGAAATAATGCAGCAGGCAGTGTGAAAATAGAATGCGCCCGCTCATGCGCCCTCTCGTGTGAATAGGCCTATAGCTCAGTCATAGTAATCCTCTACCCCACTGTAGGTTATCTGGGGTCTACTCTTCTTCTAAGGGAGTGAGACGCTATTATAGTAGAGGAGCGTAATGTGAACCACCTTTTTTTGGGGTTTTTTGGGTTCGTATTTTCGTATTTAACTATTTGTTAAAGCCAAATGGGTGATATTTAAACAAGCCCTTTTGTTGACGAGCTTATATGTGTGAAAAAGCCTACACGGGTTAAGCTCCAAATTAGTGTGAAAAGGACTTGGGTTAATTAACTTTCTGACTATGTGTTATGCGAGAACTATTACTTTCTGACTTCGGACTGAACTCTACACGATCACTTCCTTAGGTTCACAATCAACACAATATGGGCAATACAAAGCATACGTTTAGGGTGCGCGTAGGTACTTGCTGATACACAATAG
>JASANF010004500.1:0-11375 GCA_030248245.1 Trissonchulus sp. WLG1_4 | reverse complement strand
TTATATGCTCATAATAGTGAATCACTTTTGTCACGTACGAGTAATTAGATGTCATTTTGTCCAGGTTAAGCAAGGCTACAACTGACCAGCCCACAGCGTTAACTAAAACTATGAAAAGTTATCTTTTTTCAATTTGATAAATTAGACAATTGAACTTACAAGTTTTGATGTCTGGGCCCGGTTTCATAAAAGATCAGTTGTGATTCATTAGTAACACTTATGTAAGCTAGAAAATGAGTTATAACTTTGCGTTAACTTAATGCTTCTGTTGGAAATTTTTACAACATATTGCCAATATGTTAGATAATGTGTGTGTAAACTTTTGTTACATTTGCTTCATGCAGCCAAAAGTCTAGTCAAGTCAAAGTCATTCATTAGTTCCAACTATTAGTAAATATTAGTGATTTTAAAAAATTCACTAATATTTGCAACTAATGAATGACTTCAAGTTAACTATAGTTTTCACTGGATAACTTGATTATCATGATATTTGAACCACACGTGGTGTAACATGCTGGCTACCGGTCATGAAAATTTCTAGCAAAAATACTGTGTAAAGGCCAAGTTATACTCGACTCGCGATGTTGCACCAGTGTTACTAATGAATCGCGATTCATTGTTTAAGGTGGCGCTCTAAATAACCGACTTTGGGCGATAAAATTTTTCACGTAAGTTTTCGTTAACTAACTTAAGAAGAAAAGTTGTTGCAAATTAAATCAGCTTTCATTTGATGTATATAACGTCAAATTTTGTTCAACTTGAAATTTTAACCTATTTTTCAATGGGAAAAAATCTTAAAATTGATACACCGAAAAATTCTATATGGCTTTTGGTACTTTTTGAAGCAGTTCTTTGTAGCTAATTGCTAGTTGCAACTTTTCAAAAAGTCGTTTGTGTAGGCAAACTTCTCTAAAAAAATTTCCAAAATACGTTGACCAACATTGACAAAAATACACTATTTTTCGAACTAATTTTTCGTTAGCTACTTTTTGGCTTCTGAAACTTTTCTCAACGGATTTTAGTACAGAAAAATTAGCTCTATTTTTTGGAAAATACGTATGTTTAGGCAAACTTCAGGTTTCTGAAATTGGGCTATAGCGTACATTTTTTTTTGATTACTGTCAGCTGCAAAAGCCGATCCGGATGAAACTTTGCAGACTGTTAGAGCAGATATATATGGAGGTGCCGAACTTCTTGAATTGTAATTATTATGTGCTGGCTCAATATGATAGGCTTTTTAAAACGTCACTTTTGATAAAAATCAAAATAACTAAAAATTTATTGCAAATCACAAAAATTTAGCAAAAATGGCACCTCGGCAAGATAATTGTCTTTAATTTAAGCTATAGATTGTTAAATTTGGTTGAGGCACCATTGAGCTACGTCATTTCAAAAATTAGTCAAATTTTTCAAAATTTCAATTTTGATGCAGTCATAAAACTTGCTAAAATGTTCCGAGAGTCATCAAACTTTGCAAAAATGCTTGCCTGGTGTTCATCTTGATTGCACTTAAGCAAAAAAGTTTGTATCACGAAAAACCAGAAAATTATAACAATTTGACTTATTGGAAGTTACTCAGAGCGCCCCCTTAAGAAACCGGGCCCTGGTGTTTCTACAGCTTGTACAGTTCGATGTAGAGTCAATTATACCCTACAAAATTTAAGATACAGACTGACTACAAAAGTTTTACAAACTACTCTCTTTTTAAATGTTGTTTGTCAATGTATATAAAAGTATGTATATTTTAGGAACCGTGCCAAAAAAATTTATAAGTCTAATCGTATATACGATTTTTGATTCGTATTTGGAAACGTATATACGATATTCAGTTTTCAGTCGCAGAAATATCAATTACGCTGCTGCGCTTGCACATGCTTTTTCACATCACAGAAACATAAAGCCGGAAAGTCCAAGTCTACCAACTTGTAAGGTACACGTGAATCAAACCGTAATCTAAGCTTATATAAAACCTGAAAAAAGTCGTATATACGATATAAAAATTGTATTTACGAATCAATTATACGATTGAAATCGTGTTAACTTTTGATATATACGAAATATATATCAAAATATACAAAATCTTATATATACGTATATACGAAATCTTTTTGACAGGGTTCCTTACCTAACGGTAGTGCGATGTTCCATTTCGTGCTCAGCATGCAATTGTAGGAAATGACATTTGTAAGGATATTCAAACAATGCCAAGCTTCCATCACAAGGGAACCCAAAGTCGATGTGATGGCGAACTGAACTAACAAACTGACAACTTGACACAGGTGCTGAAAAGAGGACACAACGGTATTGCAGACATTACTAGATTAAATTGGATTAGATTAGATTAAATTAGATTATATTCAATTAGATAAATTAGATTAGATTCATTTATAATTATAAATTTACAGAACATTTGCCGTGATTCAACGTCATAAAGGCTTTGCTATTTCAGTTGGATTAGACTATAAATATAATGGTTATAACACGTTACAAAAACAGTTTAGTAAAAAAGCTTAATTTTTCATTAATAGACCCATTATTGAAAACTTGGTAATTGTAGGGACTTGTTAGCTAACACAA
This sequence comes from Trissonchulus sp. WLG1_4, assembly GCA_030248245.1. NCBI lineage: Eukaryota > Metazoa > Nematoda > Enoplea > Enoplida > Ironidae > Trissonchulus > Trissonchulus sp. WLG1_4. The sequence continues at coordinate 8,798 of JASANF010004500.1, read as the reverse complement.
AAAGAAGTTGAACTAATCTAGGTAATCAAATAATAGTTAATTAAAACATATTGCAGTTACGAACGCAGAGCAACATGGTAAAATAACAAAGCTAAACTTAAACAAACTAAACTAAACAAAACTAAACTCAACTTACAAAAATACGGTATGCATGTTGGTATAGAAATTTACATAACATACGGTTTGAGTCACAATTTTGTCCGAAAACAGTATTGCAATGTGCGCTATCAGCAGAGCAAAATCTTGATACAAATGAAAAACACCTTCTATGGTGAAATTACTGAAAATGAAACATTAGTTTTCCCATTTGTATACGTTATTATACAATTAATCTACAAATATTTTAAGACCACAGAAACGAAACGGCTAAAATTCACAACAAAAACTGTCATTGTACAAAAATTTTCCTTTAAATACTTTACAAGATAGTTTAGGATTACTTGTTTAAGTTTAAGATTGGTAACATAGCATGTGTGAATAACAGTCACGATGAAAACATTTTATTTATTTCAAATGGGTATCATTTTCTTACAGCCTTAATCGTCTTAATTATTAAGTATTATTAACTAACCGACTTATGAGGATTCCTACAGTAGTTATTCCAAGAATGCTGCAAAGCCAAATACATCCAATATTATGCATGACGACTGCTACAATCCTTCGAATACCTCGCATTCGCTTTGGCAATGGCGGGTGCTGCTACAATTATAGGTAGAAACATTGTAACTATAAATTAAGTACAAGTTAAGTTATGTACATATGTACCTGAATTTTTTTAGTAAGCAGTTGTAAGTTGTTGGATCAGTTAATCTGTCTTTGTAAACAGTTTAAACAAAGTTTCCTATTTTAACAACATAAAACCTATTTTTAACCTTTTAAACTCACCACAACAAAATGTTTAAACAATTGTAAATATGCGAAAGCAGACATAAAAGTGAAATGATTTAAAAATTATTTAATTTTTAATTTTTAATTTTTTAAATATTTAAAAAATTGTTTTACAAATTATTTTAATACTTTATTAATAAGTTTGATCAGAAACCCTTTGGTTCATCAACGCCTGCTTTATTTTGAACTAAATGGTTATAATATAAATGCTTTACTGGAAATATTAAATCCGTGCAATCTTCATTCGCTACAGGAAAATTAGAAAAAGGTCTTCCGTCAGTGAAGTATTCGTCTAATTTTTCCTGATTGTTTTCCCACAGAATTTTTAGTTCCTGCATATTATCGATTTTTGACTGATCTGGCGGCGGTAAAACACTGCCATCAAAATCCCTCTCGATTTTACCCATGTAGTAACCGGCCACAAAAATTGGATCCTTTGGGCCTTTGCCAATCAACAGAATCGCAGGATTCTAAATTAATGTACGCAACTTAAAGAATGCAAGGAAATTAAAAGAAATTGAAAAAAGTAATTAATTTATTAATTAATTATACTATAATGTAACTAATAGCTATGCTTCTAATGCAATGTATTTAGAATAAACATGCAATAATTGTAAGTATGTATGCATGTAGGCAATTTTGTATTACTTCATTATTGTTCATTTTATGTTGGAACTTCTAATAACAAAATATTTTGTTACGATGACAACTTACAGATATGTTACACTTGGGTTCAAAATTTTGCGTCCATGTCGTGTCAGTCGCTAAGTTTGACTTCGTCGTCATTAGTGCGCTAGTAATTGTTTTTGTCGACGCTGATGCTGAAATCCCCAAAGGTATGCCAGCTGCGATCGTAGGTGTTCCTGTTAATCCCCCTGCTTTTGTTGTTATTGTTGTTGCTGTTGGTTTTGTTGTTGTTGTTGTTGTTATTGTTGTTGTTTTTATTATTTTGCTTCCAATGTTGACAGAGATCCCGATAATGACCTTTGTAGATGAAGTTGTGCTTTTTTGTGAGTTTTTTGCTTGTGTAGTTTTCATAGTTATACTTGCACTTGTACTTGTCGCAAAAGTTGTGAAAGTTATAGCTGTAGTTGTTGTCTTCAAGGTGGGAGGTGGTATTTTAATTGTAGTTGCAGGTATTAATGAATAACAATAGTCAGGCACTAAATTACAGTAAAGTTAACAACCCTGGCATATTTTACACTATACTTTGCTGATAAAAAAAGAACTACAAGCATTTTTTTACTTAAGGTGAGCGCTTGCGCTCACCTAAAGTAAAAGAATCAACTTGCGCTCAACTCAACTTAGACTCAATCAACTCACCTCTTGCGCCCTAAAATCAATTTATAAGTTCTACCAGAACTAAATCAATTGGATCAGAGGTAATCCTCAGTTAAAGCGATTTTTTAATAAATCTCTTAAAATTATATCATTTGGAATAAATACACAAACAAACCTGCACTATTAAGCTGACAGATAACATCATATTTTGCCGTGCAGTCAGCGTGAATCACGCCTTGTTTTGTGGCTACCAGACAATCTTTGTCGAAACTAGGCTGATCATTAGGAGCAAATATTAAATTGCTGGTACTGAAAAAAAGAAGCACGAAAAAATCAGAAAAACCTTCAATTTTTTTAAAAGCTAATATTGGGGTTTAATTTGAACTTTCTAATCATGTAAACGTCGCACATTCAGAGAGCACGCGTTCAAAAGTAAAACAGCACCCATATAGTTGCAGTTCATTAAGGAAAATCAAACTTAAGGTTCTGTCGCTATTGTGGCATAGCAAAAAGCCATATGTTTTGCAGGGCGGAATTGATTGTTAATTAATTACAGACATTCTTGAAGTTGTGTCTAATAACAAACATATGTTGAAAGAAAGAAAACACACAATTAAAAGAATGAAATGGGCGAGCCGGGATTCGAAGCGGGACACTTCGCGTCGACGTCGAAAATGCTAAACACTACAACGCAGCTTCTATTTCTCATTTACACATGTTTATGGTCTTCGTTATTGTCAACAACTAACTTCACTCTAGAAAAGTTGCAATGTCTAGTCCACTCGCGTTGGCCCCTTATCTTAGCTCCATCAATCCAGACTCCACGATCTAATAAAGAAGACCGGTCGAAACTAAAATAGATGAAGTTATTTCAACACAGAATAAATTTTACACCACAACGTTTCAACTCTAAATTGATAGGTCAGTAATTGTCCATTATTTTTTATTTAATTATATTTTTTAGTATTTTTTATTTTATATTATTTATTGTTTTAGTTTAATTATTTTTAATCCAATATTTTTTAATTCTTATTTCTTATCTCTGCCTAATGGGAACCGGCTTTAAGCCAGACAATTTACATTGCTTTTATCAAACTGTGACTAGGTTGCCCATGTTTAAGTTACAAAATTTTAATCAGTTAAGTTATCAGTTAAGTTATTTGCGCGAAAATTAAATCAGTTATCAGTTAAGTTAACTTAACTGATAACTTTAACTGATTTTAATTTCAGTTACATGGTAAAAATTTGGAAATTTTCTAATCCAAAAATTTTCACTCAAAATCTACTTTTTAAGTTTTTTCAAGGTTTTTAGATTATATTAAGTCCATAAAATACATTTATTATTGGGATCATTTTTATTAACATGTATGTGATGCTTGAATTCCATTTGGTAGGTGTCAACCAGCCAGGGCCAATTTCGAGTGCGCTCCAACAAATGCTCACCAACACTTAAATTCTTTCTAAAAGCTGATTAAGGAACACCTCAGAACTAGATTTTGACACGAGTTTAGATTTATTGGTGCTAGGGCATGTAATGTTTTAAAACATCCAAAAACCCTCAGAGTGCCCTCAGCCCACAGCAAATATGAAGAAGGAGCTAAAATCATAGTATCGAGTGACACAGTAGCGACGTAATCTCATGTTGTGGGCGTAGCTGGAAGAATGCCACGATCTGATTAGGTAATGGTAAATCAACAATTTTCCTGGAACCCATTGGATACGCCCAACGTGTCCCATTTGGGTCTGTTTTTTGCCGCTAATAATGTGGAATGCAGCTACCGCGCTACAGAACTAAAATGAGAATATCATGTTCTTTTCATTATGTATATTATACCTATGCCATATGTGGCTACAATACATCGACAAAAAAGAAACGTGCACATTCAGCGGTAAGTGTAGGTATGTGCGGTATGTGTATGTACTCACATGTGCGGTATGTGTATGTCTGTATTCAATATTTCAGCGCACATTTCAACAGTAGAACTGAAATTGCTTAAATCAGTTAACCGCTGAACTGAATTTTTATTTTTAGTTATGCGCTTAACTGTTTGTGGTTTTTTTTGTTTTGGTTTTTGTTTGTTTTTTTTTTTTTTTTTTGGTTTGGGGGTTTTGTCCTTTTTTTTTTTTTGGTTTTTTCTTCCCTTTTCTCGCGTCTTTACTTGTTGTGGCGCGTTTCTATCCTCGCCCTCCCCTTCTGAAAATAAAATCAGTTTTGACGCTTAAGGGGGTAGTGTCGCGAAAGCAGTTTTGCTCATAGGTTGCAAAAAGAGATCTTTTTGCTTTGAACTTGTACGTTCACTGAGAAACTAGTCCAATGCTATACTGTGTTAAATAAGTACTGCCATACAGTAGACAACCAATATCTACCAATATCTTGAACCAATCACCGATTGTAAGCCAGACATCACACAATAAGGACATGAAAATTCAAAAAATTCAGCCAGATATCAGATTGGCCAGCTTGTGAAGCACACATAACGTGTCGACGCACAGTTTTTTGCAACAAATAAGAAAAAAGATAAATAAAGGTTCGTTTTTCTTTTGATTTTAAAATAAGCGTCTAAATTTTTCACAATTTATCATTATTGCTGTGAGTACTTCACTGTTTACGCACAGTTTCACAGTTCAAACAGGTATTACTCCGCAACCACTCAAGCAATTTGCACTAAATTTTGTGTGCATAAACTACAACATATGTCTTTTCAGTCTATGTAAACAAACTAAACAAATAAGTTGAAAATTGTGACGAAAAAATCGAATGTGAATAGGTTTTTAAAACGTCATTTTTCCGACTTTGCGACCTCACTGCAAACAGTATACTGCATCAATTTTGATGAAACTTGGCGAAAATACTTGCCTCAACATATATTTTCAAAATATATAAAGAATGATGTTTTATTTGTTTCTAAAAATGTTTTACAGTTACGCAAAATCGACTGCTTTTGCGACACTACCCCCTTAACTGAAAATAAAATCAGTTTCGACCAATAACTGAAAACAAAATCAGTTAACTGATTTAAATCAGTTTTTGGAGTCTAAATCAGTTAAGTTATCAGTTAAAGTTAAAGCTCAAAATAATTTCAGTTAAAGTTAAAGTTTAGCCCGAGAAATGAAATCAGTGAAGTTTATCAGTTAACTTTAATTGATAACTTTTTTTAAAAAAGTTATCAGTTATCAGTTAACTGAAACACCCCTAGTTGCCCGTTCGTTGTGTTAAAGATTAAAAAAACAAATGTCAATATGGTTTTGCCGCTCTATTAGCTCTTGTTAGACATACGTATTTCACAATTTAGGTAATATTTTATGGTTTAGGTTCTTATAAAGTCTATGTTACTGTATTCGAAATGTAGAGTATTCTTCTTGTGTCGAAAAATAAGGCAATGAAGCCGACAGAAGATCACATGAATACGCCGCGTAAAAATGCGTGTCCGGGCCCAAACTGCTCAAATGATTGTAATAGCTGGTTTTTCCAAAACCACTGATCTGGTGTGAATAACCTTTTGGAACAGTATTTTCTAGAATAAATAAAAAACTTAAAATCCTATGTTAAAAAAATTACGCAAACATTAAGACAGTCATCATTCTTATTCACACATGAATGTCGTTTTGTTCTATTTTAGGGTTGAGTATGAATACACCAGGATTTGCGACAAACACAAAGCTGTAAAGCAACATTTCATTTATTCATTCAAAGATAGTAAAAAGGATAATAATGAAGCATAAAAACATCTTGTTTTTGTTATCGAAATGAAATATTTAATAAAAATTTGACACTTTCATTAAGTTCACTAACTTGACTCCATATTTGGAGTAAAGTGCCGGTTTGGTATCGTTAGGATATTATCTTTGATTATCGCTTCTGTTCAACAGTTGGCTAGTCTCACATATGTATTTAAGAGCCTTTAATTAACTTGAAAGGTTCTTCTGACAGTCAAACCCTTTTATAAAAGACCGTTGGAAAGAAAATAAATAATCAACAAGTTAACAACTTTCGAAAAATCAGCATCTTTAGCAACGTACCTCCTTTGTGGCAATTTCTTGGACGGCTAAGACTAGAAACAGTGACATTTGCCGCACCTGCAACACTATGTAAACTGTAATGACCTAAGCAGTGTGGTGGGTGCAGACAAAAGGTAAATGATATCAGGCTAAACCAGATGTGCACATAGGGGGTGTTGGAACAGGAATGTAAATGAGTCAAATAGAACATCGTAACGAAAATTTCTAAACGTTTTCCTTATAGGTTAGAAGGTCGCCCTTGAGTGTGGTTTATGCTTTGTGTTTTCTGTTTCCGTGTTTTCATGTTTTTGTACTTTATGTTTTGTGCCGTTTTAATGCTTTGTGAGTAGTATAGGGGCCGCATCTCACACCAGATTGGGTGGGCAGGAGCCGGGTGGGCAGGAGCCTATGTTTAACGTGTAAAATCCTGCGAAAATCCTGCAGGAGCCTATCTTTAACGTGTAAAATCCTGCGATAATCCTGCGAAAATCCTGCTAGCAAATTGGATGGGCAGCAGCCACCTTTTTTTGAAAATTTTAAACTACATTTTTACAGCTACGCTTTAATTTCAGTTGATAAAAATTTCGTTTTCGTTTTCGCTTTCGTTTTTGCTTTCGTTCAATTTCGTTTCGTTTTCGCTCTTTGCTTCGTTTTCGTTTTCGCTCGTGTAATTTGGCAGCTGAGGCGGTCTCAGCTGTCAAGTTTATTGCGGTATGTTTCTTTAAAGTTTAGTATATTTACCTACGCAGCTGAGAATAAGAGCGGCAAACATGAATAGCAAAGCACTACTCAGGGCAGCAGAAAAAGACAGGCGCTCGCATCCATTAAAAACTAATCAAATCAAGTGTCTAGGCTTACAACTTTTAAGTCGCAATAGAAATTATTTGAGTTTCGTGCATTTCGTTTTCATTTCGTTTTCGTTCAATTTAGTTCAACTGAAATTAAAGCGTAGCTGTAATTTAAACTAACTTATAAATTTTATTTTATTTGCATTTGAGCATATTATTTTAATCATTTTTAATTTACGTGATTTTACTTTCAAAACTTTTTAAATTTATGAAAATTTTTTAATTTTAATTATTTATAATTTTCACAAAACTTAATTTCAAATAATTTTTTTTCATGTTTTATTTTTAATTGTACACATTTTCTTATTAATTCTGTAGCATTACTAATTTTAGCTGTTTCATGATATTTTTATATTGTTTTGGTAAATTACGTATTGTGTGGTTAAAACACGTGTGTGCCCGCAGGCGTTTAAATTGATGCCAACTAGTGGCTGTAAACTAGTTAGGTGACTTACGGTAGACTACGTATTTTAAGTAAATTAGCAATAGTTCAGCTATTACTTGACCGATCAACGCAATAAATACGGTCATTGTGTAGCTTATACTTTGGGTTACACGGGCATATAAAAAATTAAGCTGAATTATAATCTGGTAGTTAGCTATAGCTATGTTTAGGTACCTTATTGGAAGTTTTCGGTTAAAAACATACCGCACTTTTTACGGGCATGGAAGATTTCTCAGCAATTACTCAATCGATTTACGTGATCAATACGTCATTACGTAGCCTATCAAGAGTAGTACAAGGTGATATAAAAATCTAAGCTCAATTCATACTCTGTCATTAGTAGTCACTGTTTTAGTACAACCACCTTATTTTTTTCAAATACGCTTACAGTCCATTTCAAATGAAAATGCCTCCGACGCGTCGGCCGACGCCAAAATTTCCGACGCGTAGGATGACGTCATCCGATGCGTCGGGTGATGTCATCCGACGCGTCGGGTGATGTCATCCGACGCGTCGGGTGATGTCATCCGACGCGTCGGATGATTTCATCCGACGCCAAAACATTTACCAAGCATTTTGGGTCAATATTGGAATTAGGTTGCAACTTGCAGTCAAAGGTCCGAGGTTTTTAGTGCATGGCGGGTGGGAAAAAATAAAATGCAAGCACTTGAGTGTACTACAAGTTATTGAATTAAATTTATTAAAAGGCCTAGATAAAAATTTTAAATTTCATTACAAAAAATTTTACATTTATTTAAAATGACTTGAAAAATTGATACTAAAAATAAATAGCATAGGAAAGCTTAGTATATACACTGAAATTTTTCTGGCCAGTAAGCCAGACAGTCTTATGTAACCTGGCAAACTCTCCCCCAATTGTTAGCATCTATTAGAAATAGGGGATACTTCACGCACAAAGTTCAAAAAGATAACTTTTTTCCAGATTTGAAAGTAATTTGTCTTTTGTTTGAGTTACTTAGGTAAGTTTGGAAATAAAAAAGTAAAAAAAAAGTATTTTTAATTACATATTTGTTTCTGTCGTTTCTCGTTTCTGACCCCCCTTTTCTATGTTTGCATCTAAATTTTATCGAGTTTCATTTGGCGTCGGATGAGATAAAACTTTTCCTAGCGAGGCCAGCGAACTTGGCGTCGGATGATGTCACCCGACGCGTCGGATGATGTCACCCGACGCGTCGGATGATGTCACTCGACGCGTCGGGTGATGTCATCCGACGCGTCGGATGATGTCATCCGACGCGTCTGGCGTCAGAATTCGGACGCCAAGAGGCATTTTCATTTGAAACTGACTGTATGTACTGTGTTTGGCTAAAAACATA
>JASANF010004498.1:0-12178 GCA_030248245.1 Trissonchulus sp. WLG1_4 | reverse complement strand
AAAATTTTGGTAGTTGTTTGTCTAGTGTATATATATATATTATATATATATATATTATATATATATATATATATATATATATATATATATATATATATATATACTTAGTTTTACTTATCTTGGTTTTGTATTGGTGTATATACGCTCAATTTTTTCGGCTTCAGTAGTGCCCAAGTGAATCGTTTTCGCGTGTCAATATCTAGGACTGTATTCCTAAAATCTGGAAATTTGTGACAGGGAATCAGACTTGTGAAGACAATTCGGATGAAGCTAATTGTGGTATGTGTATATATGTGTTGTACCCATTCGTGATTACTGATTATATATAGTGGACCGGGGGACAAAGCCAAACCAACGAATGCTGGGCAAAAAAATCTAAGTCAATACCACAGCTCAGGCAAAACCTGTTGGGCTGATGTTTCTCCACTGTGACCAGTACTTCAACACTATTCGGTATCCAACTGAGCAGGGCATTTCTCGGGCTGGCTGATTTGAAGGAAGGTTGAGTTCAAATGCACCCCCACCGAAATGGCCTCCGACACGTTTCTGGAGCAGGGTCACTAGCTTTCCCTCTGCCTATGTACAGAAGCGGCGTGGGCTTGCTCTGACGTACATTAGGGGGTTGTATAGTGATGTATCTATGTGCATGCGGAATTGGAAACCGGGTGTTGGTAAAATCCAGCCGCAGCCCCTGCCCCAAGTGGATAAAACCCAGCCCCTGCCCCAAATGTAGCAGTGGGTAAAATCCAGCCCCATGTTGGGTAAAATCCAGCCCCAGCCCCAACTGCGTAAAATCCAGCCCCAGCCCCGACTGGGTAAAATCTAGCCCCAGCCCCAACTGGGTAAAATCCAGCCCCAGCCCCAAATGGGTAAAATCCAGCCCCAGCCCCCCAAATGGGTAAAATCCAGCCCCAGCCCCCCAAATGGGTAAAATCCAGCCCCAGCCCCAACCGGGTAAAATGCAGCCCCAGCCCCAAATGGTAAGTTCCAGCCCTGGCCCCAGCCCCTACCCACGCACAGCTCCAGCCAGCCCCAGCCCCCAGTTGGCGAAACCCATCACCGTTATCAAAATCAAATAGGCTAACCTATGATACTGGGCTTTAACTGGTCGTGACACTGTTATGTAGGCCGAATCTCCTTTAGGCCGAAATTATTTCAGCAGCATACATACATGCATTATATATTCTTCTCAGGTGGTATCTATTGGTGTTGTTGAAAAATACAGCAAAATTAAAAATTATCACGAAAACTTAGCATTAGATACATGAATTCGATCGAAACAAAGCAGGAATAGAACTGCAAGGACAATACATAAAGCTTACTGAAATTTATCTAAAATTCGGCAGAAAACTGATCAAAGTTTTCGCAAAATGTTACTGAAAGATGGTGGACAAGCTGTGAGAATTTATACAGATAAAATATGACGGAACAGAGCCAAAAATTTGGTTGGGGACGCACCGGGGAGGGGGAAAAAAAGGAGAAAAAAGAAAAAAATATTTCATAGTATTGTATAAAACTAGTTTGTCCCAAGTTACCTAAATGTATTCTACAAAAAGACTAAAAAGGGCCTTGCACTTGAAGTTACTACGCATGACACTGCCAAAAATTATAAACCAAAGAGGTTCTTTTCTAGGCAGCCCGACTCTGGAAAATTTTAGTTTTATGGCCATTGCTCTATCTAGCCATTTACTGCATCGTAGCGAGCTTGCGCAACGAGCATTCGATAGAAAGTTCAATGTTAAGCAAAATATATTACATAGTAACATCAATGGTACAGGACGCATTGCTTTTGAGTTATAAGCAGTCAAAATTGAAAGTTTGTAAAAAATTATAATTTGTTTTTCACCCTAGAGTATTAACATATCAACTGTTAAAACATCAGTAAAACAAATATCAGTTGTATCTGATGCACAAGTAGCTTACTGCCGAACTTGTCATTAAATATTGTAATGTGGCCAACAAGAAATTACTACTTTTGCGATGAAAATTTTCAAATTTTCTTGTTTCTTGTGAAACTTTCAGCATTCACATGGCAGTTGCTTGAGTTGCATGTTCCTGGAAGTATTATGGATAATTCAGTATGCTATGTTTTTTCGACACGCTTCGTTCGTAGAGCGATTTTCAACGTTCTATGGAATCTTTCTATACTACAGTTATATTACAGGTGGAATTCTGTTATCGTTTTGTGGGTAACGTTTTGCAAATTCTTATCCTAGTTTTGAATTCAATTTGGTGCCCCAATCGGAAATCAATGTAAAAGGTACACCAAACCGAGTTATCCAGGTGGATGTAAACACACATATATGAGAGTGGGATGGGGGGGACCCCCCAAAATTGAGTTGCGGGGGGAGGGTCCCCAAAATTTGGGCAAAATTTTAAAAAATGGTGTTTTGCAAAATTTTGACAAAATTTTGCAGAATTTCGGCTATTTTTTGGTTGAGCGGGGTCGGAAGGTCTCCAAAACTTGTCCGGAGAGGTCCCCTAAAATTTTGACCCCATTACATGCAAGCCTGCAAAACTTAAAGGCCGATCCGCAGCATGCTCCACCAGGCGATACGCCTTCATCTCCTGTCCAATCGGAGCCCGCAGCCGCTAGCTGGGTTTGACACCGTTCACGTAGAGCTAGTTGGCCCATTAAAGCCCTGTCTGAACAACAAGTACTTGCTAACCATGATAGATAGATACACATCATGGGCAGAAGCAACACCGTTACCAAGTACTACATAAGCTGTACTCTTTGCTTTGACCTGGGCGCAATCGTGAATGCGGAGTGTCTCGACATATCGCCAAGCTCGGCGCTCCTACCAGCGATAAAACACCCCCGATCCAGAAAGAAAGCCTCAAGAAGATGTTCGGCTATAACACCGACCTACGGAACTGCCTGAAGCAGGCGCTTGCCGAAATGAACCGCGAAGCTCCAGAGTGAGTAAATTGTTTAACGTAGAAAATATGTAAATTGAAATAACCATCATGCTAAAGCTATCGGTTACAAGTTTGAGTTTTAGTAGTCAAAAAAGTGTATTATCTGATTAGTATATACTGTTGATTAGTAATACCAGAAGCACGATTATGGTATATATAGACATATAAGCCCCAATATGGCCACCTAACAGATTTTAATTAAATGACTAATTAACTTGATTTTGTAAGAGCCCAAGCTGTATCCAGACCCTCTTGACAACGATGAACGAAAAGGTGGCCTACAGAATTAAGCAAATTCGGATAGCCGATCGTTACGACTGGGCCACGGTGGAGAGATACGAAAAAACATGGGGCCTGGACGATGACGAAGAGGACGAAAAACGAATGCAAATAACGAGAAAAGAAACGGGCGGAGTCTCTGCCCAGGGGCAAACAGGGCGGTCGGCCGACTTTTTGAGGCGGGGGGGCCCTTGGCGGTCTCCATTTTCCTTCCGGGCCCCTATCCGGTAGATGGGTTTCAACTCCATCTGGGTTTTGGTGTTTTGTTATTTTTGTTGCACATGGACATGGAGCATGGACATTTTTGAATTATTTCTGTATGTCCTTAATCAATCTTGGCCAAATGAAATGTGCGGAAATCAATTTTTGAGTTGTTTTAGTGCCGGGTGATGTGGACTGTTAATCTCGTTAAATGCAGACTTTTGTAATTTTTTTGGTAAAAATGGTTGCAGCGATCTCTTTTTTGGAGCACAATAGTAAACAATGTTTTCTTTAAATACCCGAAACTGGTAATATTGTGACATGGACAAAAATCAAAATAATAATCATACGCGTGCGCTTTAGTCAGGGTGCCTTTGTCAAAAATTTTCACGATTGAAGTTCTAGATAAAGTATCTGCGATAATGTTGTCTTGTTTATGTGTCTTGTGGCCCGTACACAATTTATCAATAAACAAGAGGAGATTTTATGTGATTTTCAGATTTTGTTTGTGCTCTGGTCTATGATATAAAAAATGGAGCAAATAGCAAGACGATTGCACATTGCACACGCTAAAACAAAACAATAGCGCTTATATCACTTGAAGTTGCTATATGTGCTATTTAGGCGCTATTTCTTTGCTATTTGCTGTTCCATTCAAAGTATGACTCATTTTAATTATGAATACGACCACTCCCATGCAAAATGTACCAGTATTTTAGTATAAACTATTTAGTAATTTTGTATATAATTTATGAAATAGTTTTTCATAATAACGACGGGTTTGCTGTTCTTGGGCACTCTTATTTTTTCAGATGATGACTTCTTCGCTTGACTTTTTTGAAACTATTCCTTTTTTTGCATAATGAGGATATGTTCTATGCTTTGTTAATTTACTCTAAAATTATCTAGAAAGTTATATTTATAAACAAATTGAAGATTATTGAATGGTGAACTTAGTAAAAACTTTTACGTAAAATTATTTTACACTAATTTTCAAAGTTTTCACATTGTTTAACTTTCCATCCATTTCTGAAATTCCCTTATTTATATGTTTTTTAACTATTATTAATTTTTAAAGTCATTTAAAGATAGTCAGCAGACCTTTAGGCATTTTCTGACAATTTTTCTATGATTCTGCCGTCTTGAAAAATATTTTTTGTGTATGAAAGGTTTCGAAAATCCACCCAGTCATGCTTAACACATTTTTTGTATCCATCTTCACCGGCACATTTAGGCCCGCCTAGAAATAAACAAAACAATAACTTAAGTATAAGGTTAACAGAACAATTTCACGTTCCGATTGTTTTTGTTCAACTAAAACAAAACAAGTAGCAAACATTTGTTCGCAGCCTGACTATTCTTCAACAAAAGAAAAAAGCTAATTTTAACATAGCTGTTTTGGACCACTTTTATTCGGCAAAAAATATGTCATGTATATCTCTATCGGATTTGAGTGCAAAAATTTTAAGTCTACGTCTTTTATTGATCCATTTCTCTATGAACTTGGATTACTGTTCCATTCTTTGGTCGTGAGGATAAAGGATAAGGCAATTACTCTGGAGCGATGCTAGGGCACTAGTAGTCTCAATGGCTGCCGCTGGCTATAGTTAGATGTGGATTCCATGCTGGTGTAATATTTTGCAAAGTATGTTGGTTCTAATAAATGAAGTACCGTATGAGTCAGCAAAAGCAAGTGCTCCAATTGTCTTGGCCATCTAGTCTAATTTGTCTTTTAGATTTTCTTCTCGGTATTTGAGGCGGTTAGGTGCCTTGATGGTTTTTTAGACGTCTTTGTGATTATGCGTGTAAGCCATAAAGCTGAGAAGGGCTAATTTTGAATGAATTTAAGCTGAGAGCTAATAGCAATTTGCAGCGGTTTAAACATGTTAGATTGTATTCTATTTAATGATATTCTATTCTATTTGGAAATTGCAAAAAAACAACTGTCAGTACTATATTGGTTGTAATTCTTTAAGTTTTTTCTGATTTTCATGCTTAATTGTGACTTCTGCATTTGAAATGATGATAGTTTGAGCCGAAAAGTTCCATTTTTTCCATAGTAAAACATTTTTGTTGTGCATGTAACGTCATTTCACATTTTATTAGTAAACTATCAAGGATAAATGTAAGATGATAAAAAGATCGAAAGTTGGAAAAAATCAGGTTTATTTACACATACTGATACAAACAACAACAACTATTCTGCTGCTACAACAACGTTGTTCCTTTAGACCACACTAAGACATTAGGTTACATGTGATTATTTTTACATTATTATATGCACTATAAAACAATCTTATTTTTTGAATTTGAGTAAATTATCCAACAAAAACTAGACAGTTGACAACACTGGAAAAATGAAACATTGCATCGAGAATTCAAAGTTTTTAAGGTTTTTAAGTTTTTAGGTTTTTAGGGAGTTTTTAAGGACGCAATAAACAATGCCAAAAATAATAAAAAAAAACCAAAATGAACGAGAAAACTAAAAAACATCACCATTGACAAAAGCTCTGTCATAGTATTTGAGTAGTGGTAAATTAAAGTAAATTACATTAAATTTTTGCTTTCGTTTTGAGTGAATTGTTAAATCAGTTGAGAATAATCATGTTTGTATGTTCTATGTAGTAGCAAGTAGTAGTAATTTTTCAGCAGCCATTTTCACCGAGCCGGCCCCGGGCCGGCCCGGGCCCGACTCGGGCCCGGCATCGGCCCGCGGCCCGCCACCGGCCCCGGTGCATAAATAAGAAATAAGCCCATTTCAAGCTGTTGTTTGATTGGCTGGAGGTAAATCTAGGCGGGATTTTGAAAGTACGTATGCAGCAGAACGTACGTACAGAGCGATATTTGAATTGTCCAATCAGCAGAAAGGAAGGCGTGGCTTAGCGTCGCAAGCTCCAACCAACGCATTTTAACTTAAGAAATAATAAATAAGGAGTTAGCCAATTGGCTAACTCCTTATTTATTATTTCTTAAGTTAAAATGATTTTAACTTCATATTTTAGAAATAAGGTTTGTTATTTCTTAAATAACAAAAGCTTATTTCTGCAGTGGGAATGCCCTTGTATTTCTGAAATAAGGCCTTATTTCTTATTTCTGGTTACTTATTTCTTATTTCTGTCCAGTGGGAACCGGCCCTTAGGGTTGGTGAAAAAATGAAAAGCAGACACCTCTGAAGAAACATTGACTATATATTTATCAAATTCTACAAAACGTCGATTCGTAACTAGTGAGTTTTTACTTTGTTTTATGTTTACAATGAATTAGCATATATGATCTTTATTTATATGAAAATTTAAAATTTAAACCAAAAGCTGTTACTGATAAATTAGTTAACGTTAGTTAGATCGGCGGTGGGCGTTGTCAGCTGGGTCGAAAACATTTTAATTAAAAAAATGGCAAATTTTGTGTAGAATTTACTGTATCATAGAAACCAGGGTTTAATACAAACGTACAGTGACACCAAACGTACAGTCATTGAAAGTCACAGGAATTTGGTTCATCGATTTTTGTCCATGATTTCTGATTTGAAAATGTTTGCCTTATCAAAAGATTTTGCCCCTATTTGTGGGTTAGCACGGTCCCGGTCAGGACAGAGGGTCAGCTTGCTCATACATACAGGAGTAAATGTACGTAGATTTATTGAGCCTTAGCACACTAGCTGCACATATTTTAAGCTTGCTTGCCTTCGCGATATTTTAATTTATTTGAATTGACGTTAATGACGTTTGCGTCTGTGCCTTCGCGAACGCGAACGGACATCATTTTGCCCGGAACTGTGCTATTGTTTTCGGTCTATTTAATCTGAAAGCGTGCGTGCTAGAGATGTATAGCAAAGGCCTACTTGTTTTTTGACACTTTTTACTATGTATATAGGCATACATCCTCAATGAAACAAAAGTGTACCTTTAAGCTCAATAGTATTTATCTGAGGTACAGTTGCCTTTAGGAAGTAACACATATGAAGGTCAGCAAAATTGCAGAATCTTGACTGTCGAGCTGGGTAGCCTCTACCTTAAGTTGCGTATCAATATATGTGTTTCATGGAATAACGTTTTATTGAACCACAATAACGACGGGCTTGTTATTTTTAGGCACTCTTAATATGTTTTCAGTCGATGACTTCTCAGCTTGTTTTTTCTGAAATTCTTCATTCTCCTGCAAAATTAAATATATATGGTTTTATAGTTATGTTTGTTAACATGAATTACAAAACTTTGGAGGTTAATTTAAAATTTAAATGCATAGCCGGCTTAAAAATTATATCAATCATATGGCGTAGTCTGAATGTTGTTACATTGTTATATGTTTCTTGTATTTTGATGCCTAAGGATTTCTGAAAACAGATGTAAAAACTTTTGACACAGTTTGTATAAGTTTTCGACGTTTTCACATTTGCTAAATTTTTAAAAAATTTCAAAAACTCATTTCTTTGTACATTTTTAACTAATCTAAAACACTTAAAAATAATCAGAAGACCTTTGCGCATTCTTTTCGACATTTTCGAAATGCTGTTCCCTTCTTGCTTCCATATTTAACTCTTTTGGAACGGTTTTTTGCAGAAACACAGTTATGCGGAACACATTTCTTTTTGCCATCCTCACCGGCACATATAGATTTGCCTAGAAACTGACAAAAATAAAATTTGAAATTAGTTCGTACACAGTATATCAGGACACTTTTTTGTTCTTGACGTTATTAGTCAGCAAACATAGCAAAACCAGGTAGCACACTTTTCTTTGTTTCCCATTAAACAGGGGTATCGTTATTTTGATAATGGATTTCATTTTTAATATTCATATAAATACAATTTGTAAAATATTTTTAAATTAAAAAGAATATAAAGAAAGTGCAATTTATTTTCAATTTAATATTAATATACATAAATGCAGCGTGTCAGTTTCTGCACAGGCTTGTCTTGTATATGCCCTGCCGTTATTAAAATTTTTGTTTAATATTAATACGGCCAATTTATTTTTAATTTAATATTAATATAAATACAATTGCTAAAATATTTTCAATTCAATATTAATATAAATAACATTCTCAATTATTTTTTAATTTAATATTAATAGAAATAAAATTCTTGAATTTTACTACTGTGGCAAAATATTATAGGATCCATTGCAACCGTTTTTGACGTAAACCGGTTTGAGGATTTTCTATTTTGCGACTGCGATCGCTCAATGTGTATTTGGTTTTTTCAGTTATGAGTGCAAAGCTACTTAAGATATAAAATTAAGTTATATGTGAATTTGAATCTTATTGCATATTTAACACGTAGTTTTTGGTGGCGATACATAGTCAGTGTACGTCATAATTACAATGAGAACTGTCAGAACCCTTTGTTTTTGCAATGCAGCTGTGGCAACGTTTTTGAGTGTAACCCGCCTTGCCCTATTTTGCAAGACATAATATTTGGAGTGAACATACACCCAATATATAACTGATTGTATACCAGTTTTTGTTGAAAAAATGTCTCCTCTGGATTCAGCAATGTTTTAAAAAATTGCGGTAGTTCCCCTTGGGAGTAGTCGTGCAACTGTGCCAACATTTTTCATTATATTTATAACCTGCCTTGCCCTGTTTTGCAAGACACAATTGTTTGAGTGAACATACACATGCTGTTCAGCTAACTGTGTGCCAATTTTTGCGGCAAAAAAATGTCTCCTCTAGATTTAGCAACGTTGCAAAGAAGTACGGTCGAGTTAGGTTGATACTTTGATATAAAAGCCTTGCGCCTATGTGTCCAACAACTACGCTGCATGTCTTCAAAAATACGGCAAGAACCATAACTAGAATAAAAAGCGGCTACTAACATTTTTGTAAGTGTTTATTTTGGTAATAATTTTACGTTTTCAACATTTTATAACTCAAACCACCTGTAACCAAAACCTAATATTTAAAACTATTCGGTGTTTAAAACTGAGGATTCCTGTGTTTAATTGCTCAATTTAAATCGCCAAATAGATTTAGGTATTAGGTATTGGTTACAGTTACTTTGAGTTTTACAATGATTATGAAGTTTTCGTGTAAATGCAGAGTTATGAAAACGTAAAAAGGGACTAACAGTATTTACGAATATATTGAAAAAGTACAAAAATCTACTACTAATTAGTCTTATAGTTTGCTTGTTACCAAGATGAACATTTACAAAAACGTTAGTAGCCGCTTTCTATTCTAGTTATGGTATATATATATAAATATATATATATATATATATATATATATATATATATATATATACCATAACTAGAAAGAAAGCGGCTACTAACGTTTTTGTAAATATTCATCTAATTAACAACGAATTATACTAATTAGTAGTAGATTTTTGCCTCTTTTTTAAATATGTCGTAAATACTGTTAAGTACCCTTTTACGTTTTCATAACTCTGCATTTAAAAAATCTCATAGTGGTTGGAATATTTTCAAAGTAACTGTAACCAATACCTAATACCTAAAATATTGGGCAATTTAAATTGACAAATTACTCAGTTTTAAAAACGCCGAATAATTTAAATATTAGGTTTTTAGTTACAGGTGGTTTGGGTTATAAAATGTTGAAAACGTAAAATTATTACCAAAAATGAAGCGCTTACAAAAAATGTTAGTAGCCACTTTTTTATTCTCCATTTATTGGTTCTTGCCGTATTTTTGAAGAGAGCATCACATTTGTTGGAAACACAGGCGCAAGGCTGTGTCGAAATTTTCGAATTGGACATACTTTTTACAACGTTGCTAATACAACGTTTTTTTGCCGAAAAAAATTGGCACATGGAACAGCATATTATGTTCGCTCGAACAATTGTGTATTTGCAAAACAGAGCACATTATTGTAATGGAAAATGTTGGCAAACTACCGCAATTTTTTAAAAATTTTGCTGAATAGAGGGATTTTTTTTAGCCAAAAACCATATACGGTGTAAGTACATTTCCAGCTGCAATGTATGTTGCCAAAAACAAAAACGTTGCCCAGCTGCATCCAAAAAAGGGTTCTGTGACAGTTCTCATTGTAATTATGACATTATAAATATGTATGCGCCCACCAAAGCCTACGTGTTAAATATGCAATAAGTTCAAATTCACATATAGTTTAAAAATCTAAGTAGCTTTGCACTCATAACTGAAACCAAATGCACATTGAGGCAATCGCAGTCCGCAAAATGGAGAGAGTGTCAAAGCATTCTAAAAGCGGTTTGCATGGATCCATAATATTTTGCCACCGGCGGAATCCGAGACCTATTAATCCTAATTTAAAAAAAAAAAAATAAATATATTTATATTATATATTGAATTGAAAATTATTTTAGCAATTGTATTTATACTAATATTTTAAATTAAAAATAAATTGGCCGTATTAATATTAAACGCAAAGGGCGCAAACGGGGTGTATGCAGAGACAAGCCTGCTCAGGAAAAGTCTCAACAAGCTGGCATTTATGTATATTTTAATATTAAATTTGAATATAAATTGCACTTTATTTTTATTTATTATTTTTAATTTAAAAATATTTAAAAAAAATTGTATTTATATTAAATATTTGCAAAAATAAAATAGCATTGTGGAAACAAGCAGAGAAGCCCCAATGGGAAACAAAGAAAAGTGTGCTACTGGGTTTTTTCTATGTTTGCTGATGCATAACGTCAGAGAAGAAAACAAAAATAATAGTGTAGAAAGGGGGGACTAATTTTGAATTTTATTTTTTGTATTTTCTAGGCAAATATATATGTAGGGTTGAGGGGTGAAAAAAAGAAATGTGTAGAGCATAGTGTGTTTTCTGAAAAACTCCTTCCAAAAAGTAAATATGGAAGCGAGAAGGGAGGCCACATTTCGAAAAATGTCGAAAGAAAACAGCAAAAGGTCTTCTGAGGATTGCTTAGGTGTTTTTGAGTAGTCAAAAATGTACAAAGAAATGAGTTTTTTGAAATTTTTTTTTAAAGAGCAAGAGTAAAAACATCCGAACTTATACAAACTGTGTGAAGAGTTTTTACATCTGTTTTTCAGAAATCCTTAGGCATCAAAATACGAGAAAAATTTTAATTATTGTAAGTGGGGCATTTGATTTGATACAATTTTTAAGCCGGCTATGCATTTAAATTTTAATTTAACCTCCAAAGGTCTATAATTCGTGTTGGAACAAACATAACGGTAAAACCATATTTAAATTTTTTCAGGAAGAATGAAGGATTTGCCGGGAAAAACGACTAGAAAAGTCGATCGACTGAAAACATAAATAAGCAGAGCCGTCGTTTTTATTGTGGTTCGATAAACGTTATTTAAAGGTAAACACATCTGTGAATACGCAACCTTAGGAGGTGAGACCACTTTGCCCAGCTCGAAAGTTGAGAAAATTCTGCAATTTTGTCAACCTTCATTATTGTTATCTTATTATAGGCTAAATATGTCTGAGCTTTGACACGTTTTTGTTTTGCATTGAGGATGTATACTTTATACATAGTAAAAATCCTGGGAAAAACAAGTAGGCCTTTGCTATACATCTCTAGCACGCACGCTTTCAGATTCAAATCAACCAAAAACGATGAGTTTTCAGTAGGGTTTGCCGTTCGCGTTCGCGAAGAGCACAGACGCAAACGTGAGTAGCGCCAATTCAAATAAATTTGAAATATCGCGAAGGCAAGCGAGGGTTCGGCTCATCGGTGTGCTAAGGCTCAGTTGCGTCTACCTACACTCCTATGGTGGGGCCGTGAGCCCTCCTGTCCTGACCGGACGAATAGGGGCAAAATGTTTTTGACAAACATCAAATCAGAAATCATGGAGCA